>JAFLJL010015217.1:0-21981 GCA_018398815.1 Conus ventricosus | reverse complement strand
ACATACATCTCTGCGCCTGGCTTTCGGGATTTTCTTAAAGTCTACAAACATTCAGATTGATTTAAATATCTGTTCTACCCACACTCCAGATGATTGAAGACGGGCTGAGGGGAGGCATTAGCATGGCTCACATCCTTACTGCAAAGCCAATAACAATATTTAGACGTTTATGACCCCACCAAACCACCCAAAACTATCTAATGTACTTAGACGCTAACAATCTGTATGGGTGGGCCATGAGTCAACCGCTTCCATTACGTAACTTCAGGATGTACACAGGGCATGGTACAAATAATATTCAAGGGGCAATAAAGTGGTTGAACAGTTTGACGTCAGATCAACAGTACGGGTTTATTCTAGAAGTAGAACTTAAAATTTATCCTTTTGAACTGCATGACCTCCACAAACGATTACCCCCTAGCTGCAGAAAGATTAAAGATGAGTCCTATCGAACCTCCTAAACTTGTTCCCAATCTTAGGACAAAACTAAATATGTGTGTCTTTTACAGACTCCAAACAGTTTTACTTAAGACACGGACTGAAACTGACCTCTATGTTGGTTCACAGAATCATTGCTTTTGACCAAGAGCCCTTTATGAGACCATTACATCAAGAAGAATACTGATCTTAGAACCTAAGCCACTGATGCTTCAGAAAAAGACTTCTTTAAACTGATGAACAACAGCTGTTTTGGCAAAACCATGGAGAACGTACACAATCTTTAAAGATGTGAAATTAGTTACAAAGAAAAACCAAGCAATTAAGTTTGCCTCTAAACCCAACTATCAAGACTTTAGAAGATTTAACGACAGCCTGGTTGGTATTATGATGAAGAATAAAGGATGTTAAGTTGGACAAGCCGGTGTTTATTGGCTTTACTGTATTAGAGTTGTCAAAGTTATTGATGTTAGAATTTCTGTACGACTACTTTAAACCGCGGTACCCAGAAGCAAGAGTCCTTTACACAGACATGATAGTTTTATTCTAGACGTCCCCACAGAAGACTTCTATAAGGATTTAGAAACTGAAGTGGCTAAAGGAGTGATGGGTGGTACGACACATGCGACTATCCAAAGACAGTCCTTTACATTCAACTGTGAACAAGAAGTGATTGGGAAAAATGAAGGATGAACTTAATGGGACAGTTATAAAAGAATATTTTTGGTTTGCGGTCAAAGATGTATAGTGTTGCCAGCCCGACTTCTGTAATGAAGAAGGCTAAAGGCATAAGTAAAGAAGTTGTTAAAAAAAATATATCTCACGATACTACAAGCAAGCCCTCTTTGAAAACAAAGTATTTCATCACACAAATGTTAATCTGCGCTCTACTCTCCATCAAGTAAACACAACTGCTGTTAACAAGAAATCATAGTCTCTAACAATAACAAGGAACTTACGTCAATCCTGAGTTCTCATATGCTGTAGGGCATTGGAGAACTTTAAAAGATTAACTTGACTGACTTAACTTAAGAACCTAACTTGTACTTACTAAGAACTTAACAAGAACTTAACTTAGGAACCTAACTTGTACTTATTTAAGAACCTAACTAGTACTTAAAAAAGAACTTATTTTTTGTACTTTACTTGTAATTTACTTGCACTTAATTAAAAAGTACTTTCTTATACTAACTTAACTTGTACTTTATTTAGTTCTTAACTTGTACTTTATCTAGTTCTTAAAAACTATTACAAAGAAAATGGGTCTACAGCAGGAGGTTGCTCTTTTTTTTGCAGAAGTTGGTTCTTCTTCTTTTACTGTGGGGGCTTGCGGCTTTGTTGTTAGGGATGGTGTTAGGTATTTGTATGCAACCCCCCCCCCCCACCCAACAACAACAGCTCCAATACATAATAATACATCTTATCGGGTTGTTTGTGATTGTGTTATTTGTTAATTTTGTGGTTGTTGCGGTGGCGATGCTGAATACTACTAACAATTTTGTGTGTTGATTGGTTTGTTTATCCTTAGTCTGTTCCATTCAGCTAGTTTACGCCCCGCCTCAACACGCCCAGGATTTTTAAGCCTTATAACATTACTCCACTTGTGGTACATTCACTTGTGGTACATTCACTTGCTCCTGCAGAGGGTAATGCTGAGGGTCCTGGCAGACGGCCGGACGCGGCGGCGCCTCATTTTTTATTGCGATTAAATTAATATGATCAAAATCATATTGATTAAAAGTAATTAATCCATGATGAATGGGCTTAACATCGTCCCAAATCGTACTCCATTCACATCAAAAGTTTCTAGGACTTTGTTTTCAAACCGGATCTTGTGTAATCCTATTTAAAATCTTCTTCTGAATCACCGCGCCATCTTACTTACTAACTTAGCATTAAACTAATCTTGTCTGTCCTTCCCGATCAACCCATTTTTTTGACCCTACTGTGCTTCGTAACCTAACCTAGTACTTTCAACGTCTGAGTATCAGTGCTGAAATCTTTCAAATACTTATTTCAACAATCCTAAATACTGTCAGTTTTTTCCAACTCAGCTAGAGAATATACTCTTCTTTATGGCCAGTTGTCTACGGGGAGTCTGCTTGCCCTCACACTTTAATAGTTCGTCACAGTCCATTTTTAAAACAATAAAAAAAATATAAATACTTTAAAACCATGTTTTTTTAACGTTGGTTAATTAGGGCAGTGCCTATCGTTGGTGTTATAGACTAATAACCTTTCAAATGTTTCTATAGAATAAAACCGCCCAACATGGAAAGATAGAAGATTTCGCCAAAACCAGTTGCAACTTATTTTGAGCTTATCAACAAAAGATTAGCTGATTAAAAGCACATAGACACCTGTCCGTATTATGATTATTTAATTATTTTTTTAGTTAATAAAAAGATGAGGGAAAAAAAGATTATCAATACATTTACCACTCTGCGTCTTAGCGGTCTTAGTAGAGCTATATGTGTACAAAAAACAAGTTTAGAATGAAGACCGGCTGACCTAAGAAGGTTAGACAATGAGGACTTGTTAAGGTTATAGTTGTAATTACTGCAGGATTGCGTCAAAAGACTTCTTGTTGCAACAGGGTTAGCCCAGAAAATATTAGTGGGCATAGAAATATTAAGTCTAGAAAATATTGATTTATAAAAAAATGGCGAGTATTTTGATGGTGGAGAGTCTATTGTTAATGCAGTTGCCTTTCGTCTGGAAGCATTTATATGTTTAGTAAATTGAGTCCGATAAGATAGAGAACTCCCTAACAAGGCAATGGAAATATAGCTAAGTCAAGACCGCTTCCGAGAAAAGTACGAATTCGCACTTTAGGACTGTATTAATAAAAAAGTTAAAGAACAGGGACATGCAGAGCACACAATATACAGATGTTGAGGAGGCAATGAATGAGTATTAACTTAGTTACCAGGAAAGAAGTGCTAACATCGCCGCCGCCAAACTGTCTGACTTTTATGAACCATCAAAGAACTGAAAATAGCAAAATTGTTTATTGTGGTCATGGAGAGCAATCATTCTTCCGCATATTCAATCTAAAAACAAATAAAATACAATTAAAATACAGTCCTCTTATGGACAATCACTATGTACAAAAATAACTTATTCTCCTAAAGGTTATTGGAAGGAAAGACCTGCTATGAAAAACTGAATAAAGCTGGCTAGATTGTCTGAATCAGATGCAAAAGACTGCTTGTCAAACAGGACAATTTGCAAATATATTTTCCTGCCCCCTAAAAGAAAATAAGGCCTAATTTGTAAAACTCAGTTCCTAATGACACCACAAATGACTTGCTGTATCTTCCACATGATAAGTTAGATGAAAAAAAGTTTAAGTATGCTCTACCAGTTTGTGGACATGGCTCAAGATACAAATACCTGACCATTAACAGATAAAAGCTCAACTGCAGTGGCGGGGGCCTTTACATACAACTATACAATCAGGCCCATTTAAAGTATCCTATGAGGATTCAAGTTGATGATGGAAAAAGTTTAAAGGTTCTGTAAACCAGCTGTTTTTAAACCACATGTTACGTTAAGAGAGGATCCCAGGCAACCATATCGATCACAAGGCCCTAGAAGAAAACTTTAATAAGACTCTAGCTGAACGCCTGTTACCTATCAATATCACAGAGAAATTATGGACAGAACGCGTAAACACAGAATGGTTAGGCGATTGCCACAGTCTTACGTGCCATGAAACAATGAAGAATTTAAAGCAACAGGTTTGAAAACCACTAAACGCATCAAATTAAAAAAAAATTGCATTACGGAAGAGGTGCAAGGACTTCAAAAACTCTTGCCGTTTGACTAAAAGTAAGATACTTGTATGCTCCTGGAGAAGCAGAGGACGATGTTAGAATTAGAGCCACAGATCCTATTTGGAGCGTAATGTATATAGAATTTGAAAGAATCTTGAAAACAGACCCTCCCGTGTAATTATTTAAAGAAATCTTTCATTCTGCGTGCTACTATGTCGAAAAGGCCTGCTCCTAAAAGATCGTTTTTCGTGAAGAGCTCAGGAGTTGTCCCGCCCAAAACACAGTAGTTAACACAAAAAAATCAGTATTTTCTTTGCAAACTTATTTTTTTGTTAACTATTTTTTGTCCTACTTGGTTTACCTGATCGTGCGTTTGTTTCTTTCAATGTTCTGTTAATTGGCATCATGTCTACCTTTCGTGAATAACGTCTTCTCCACTCCTTTGAAGTTCAAGTTCTTCGCCTGAATCCTCGCCATCAGCCATAAGCTTCTGCAAATTCCTTCGTCTGAATGATTTCAATCCTTAAGATTTTCTATTCCTTAATCTTAATGAGCAAGTTTTTCTGATGCTAGGGCAACAATGGCATGTCTTTTTGTAATTTAGGAGTTATTTTTTTTTAAAACAGCGCTAACAAACCATAGACATGGCACCTAACCGTAACCCAGCATCCTAATGCTAAAGAGGCTGGCGCTCCAACCCCAGTAGCTAAAAGACACACGCAGACCCCGCTTACGCCAGCTACAGCTGATGAGCCAGTAATTACATTAAAAGAGATTATTTCAAAGCTTAGTAATTTTTTTTTCTAGTAACTCTATACTTTTTTTTAAAAATCACAAGAGTCCCCCCCCCACTTTTCTATTTCCTTTTGAAGTTCAGTTTTAGTTGCTTAAACCTAAACTGTTGAAACTAACCTCCATATTTAAATAAGATTATTTATTAATTAATCTTGTAAATATCTCCTAGTAATCCATCTGGCAGCACATTCACTAACAGAGTAACACGTAAAAAAATCAACATACTTAATGAAATAAATCGAGCACTGTTAGTTTGGCTTTGTCAACCATTCACATAACCTTTGCATATGATACAGGGTGTTTATTTTGGCTCCGTTTTTAGAATTGCAATACCGAACTTAAGAGGACCAGCCTAGTTTTCAGCCTTTATTGTATGGCCGCTGTTAGCGTATTTCTGGCAAACTAGGAACACCCTCCTCGGAGTAATAAATAAAGCGAAAATCATTGGTCATTTCCTAGGTAGTGATTCTAATTTGTAAATTCTAAAGCCGACGGTTTTCAATCCCCAATTCAGGCGGACCTTCTTTCCTGTACATATATTCAGAACCCTGCCAAGTTATTTCAATCTGTTTTGTCTGTGTGTTCCTGGAACCAGCTAACAAAAATGGGCCCTTCATTCAAAGCCTTTCATAAAATTGTTCTTCTTATCAAGTATACATTTGGGGTTTCGTAGTTCAACATTAAATTCCCAAGCAATTCAGAGAATTCCATCCAAGCATTCTCGCTTTTATAAAGTTGTATTCATGGTTGCCAAAGTTTTTGCTCATAACTTTCTTATCTCTCTAAGGGCAGGAATACTGCTGTCGTTTTTTGCTCAATTTCTGTTCGTTTGTAAAACCATCAGCTGGTGTAATCAAATCCGTAACATTTCTGGCAATCCTATTAAGATCAAACACACTTTGTGTCTGCTAGGTCTTTTAAGCTCTACTGCAGTGCATTTTAGGAGCTAGCTCCAATTATGATTCTGCCCTCGAACTGTTCTTTTTATAATATTAAAATTATAATAAACAAATAGGGTTATAACAACCATAATAAACAATCTACAATATACAAACTAATGATCTGGGGGGGTCAGTCCGTAAGCATATCTTAGCTGCTTAATTTTTCTAACTCTCTTTAGTTTTTTAACTCATCTTTGTCCCTATTATATAATTTTCACTTAAACTTTCTTCCAAAACTATCTTTTGTCCTTAGGGTAAAATATTACCCTACCGAAGTTAAACTGATCTAAAAGCGGTGTGAAGGTAATACAGCATTGTATTTCTGATTAAGAGCCACACAAACAAGGCGTGGCGCCCACTAAAGGCTAGCTTTGACAGAGCTTTTCCTTTTTTAACAATGTCTCACGTTCACCGAACAGTCCATCAAAAATAAACAGCGTTCCAGTTCCCTACAAAAGCCATAGTATTGCTCGTAAACAATCGCTCATTGTCACTAAGATCAACTAAAAATATATTCTCGTCTGTCCAAATAAACTTCTTTCGTTGTATGACTGTTGTCTTAGATGGTTGTGCAGATATTACAATGTCTCGATTGAAACCGTGTATATTGTTTTAACAAATCCAATTCCGAAGACATTTTCCACACCCAGTATTCCCGCAGATGAAGAACATGCGGATTTTTAGCAGAAACTTCAAACTATACCATCTGTTTTCTATTAAATAATATCTTCTGCATTTTAATAAGTCCGCGTCTTTTAGCCTGTTTTTCCTTCAATGTTTAACTGCATCACAAACCATAAAAACATGCTTTTTCATTGGTGGACGTATCCATCTGCTTTCATTGTGGAATATTTATTTTATACCATCTTGCCCTAACCATTTCGCTTCTCCACTTCAAACATCTTTTGCAAATGAGATCTAAAAATCCACCACAGCCATAATTGGATAGTAAGTAGCCTTCGAGTCGTACATCATAAAGGCGAAGTTTTATACAACACGATCAAACTGCAGGATCTCTTGACTACCTCCACGAATAATAACTTTCTTATTCATCAAATGTTGGTGAGGTAAAAGTCCGCGCCCTGAAACAACTGATGATACCTTGCCATTTATTACACAGTCAACCTTCCAATTTTTGGATATAAAACGCTTCATTTCTCTTTGAAAAGAGTTGTTTCCTTCAGTAAACAAGAACAAAATTCCTTTAAAAAAGACTTCAGAGACAGATTTAGATGTAAGTTTCCAGCAGTGTCCTCGCTTGTTTCTATTTCTGTAGTGATGCACAACTCTTTTTTTACTAAATAACGTATTTTAACATTTATACAGGGTGAAATTGTCGGCCAGTTCGGGGTTAGTAACAACATCAAACTCAGGAGATCGATTCACTAACTGTGGATTTACTAAGTATCTTCAAACAGAACGACAGAAATTCGCTAGATGAAAGGTTAGATGAGAAGTAAAAGTGTTGTCTTGTAGTGCCCTTGGTAAATATGGGCATATTTCTTTAACAACCAAAAATCTAGAGGGAAGCAGAAGCTGTTGCCAATACCTTCTGCTACAGCCTCATCTTTAACATCATTCTTTGCATCCTCCCTTTAAGCCTGGATTGAGGGGCGTTTGGCTTTGATTTTTTTTTCCCCGATAAACTTCTCTTTTCTTACTTCTTTTTTTAGCAAGCCATAGATCAGAATAGAGGGCAAAAATGTCTGCCTCGCCCGTACAAAAACTTCTCGCGCCTCCAGTGTTAATTACAATATGTTAACGATAGCCCTGCCTAAATTAGCACAACAGTGTCATTAGGAATCTGCCGATGTAATTCTATTATAAAATGAAAGTTTAGCGTGCCTGGCATTATAACATCGCCAGCGGCCAAGAACGGGGAACTTAAACTATTAAAGCTTGTCCAGCTGACTGTTGATGTAGTATTTACACTATTTACCGTCGGCTTATACCTTTACGCCATGGTTTCCTTCTCTTTTCTATATGATCGAGATTCACAACCGTATGTGTTCATTTTTATAAAACTAAAAAGAAAATAAATAAAAAATAGATGAAGATTTTGACCCATTATCCTATTGAAGAAGAAGATAAACAGAAACTGGGCCCTTCATTGCAGGAAGAGCCTAGAAGGAGCGGGTTCATTACTCCCTAACAACGTCAAGATCTATTCGAGAAAAATTCAATCATTCATAGAAGCAAAGACAGAGCTGCAGGCGTGCTTGATCCTAACGATTTTGAGGAAGATGCGGCATTTGTATATAAAAAACTGGTGGCAGAGCCGTGTAAAAGCGACTTCAACGCAAAACCTCTAACCAATTGTTTTACAACTAACACACAATAAGGCGAAACTCCCTATTGCGAAGGCAGAACAATTAAAACTTTTAGACTTAAGCCAGCCGTTATCATTTACAGAACTTGGAGACTGGGGGCCTGCACACAAGCGTAATACAATACATACCTCTTCAAGATTTAATCAAACAGCAGAGAACTAATAGCTAAGAAATTGAAACGAGTTTAAGTGAGGAACAGTCAGATAAAACATTAGCAACAATTAATGATCCTCCATTGCCCTAGGCGTGACCCTCCAAGGTCTTAAGGCCCGTCTTTTAACAACAACAAGAGAAGAACTAATCTCAGGCACAGCAAAACACTAGTAACTAGAGAGAGAAGTAGGAAGAAGAAAAAAATAAGCTGGCTGATAACAATTTAGGGCAAAAGAAAAGGCTAACTACAGCAAAAATACAGATTAATGGTGAAAGGTAGGCATTAAACGTGCTTTCTATTCCTCAGAGAAATCTAAACACATACAACCAATGGCAAAGAACTATAAAGAGAATTCTTCAAGAAAACACAACACTGGCAAGAAAGAATAAGGATGCTGGTTCAAGAAGAGGGATTACAAGTAGTTAGTAGATAAACGAACGGCTGTAGGGTTTGCTAACTCAACACTTGTTTATTCTTTAAACAGGTGGTGCGCCAACAGGCCAGTAACTCCTCCAACCACCTCAGCCTGTAAAAGTTGGATTAGAAAACAATTGCATCATCTAGCAAAACTTTTAAAGAATTAGCTGCCAAAGCGCTTGATGCTCTGCCTGGCATAATGGTAGTGATGTTAGGTGGTTTTGTCTACTAAGCAAAAGTTTGCTGTTTATATGGCTACCAACTGTTGGACTTTAGGGTGCTAGCTGCTGGATTAATTTTTAGTGAATTAAGTAATGGTAATCCAGTAAAAGTTAAAAACACAACACTGGCTGTCCTTTTCGCTAGTATGACTGTCCGTGATAAGGCACATAACTAGTGGAGTGCTTTTCTGGATCGCTTATGGCGGTGGGTATCTTTCGGCTGTGGCGCTTTCCTGGCTGTGGGTCCTATAACGGATCGCTTTGTTCAGTCTAGGTACTTTTCTTAAAATGGAAGGAGCAGCCTGTGTTTAAAGCATTATGTGCCCTAAGTCTTGTCGTCTCCAGCTATGAAATTTTAATTGTATAATTCTGTATATGCCAATCTGTAGTCTAAGTCAGAGGGCAGCATGTATAATTCCGATAGCCGACAACAAAGTCAACCTTGGCCACTACCATGTGCAGAACATCTTATACCGTTGTAATGCTGGAAGGCAAATCACAGAGCAATTAATAGCAATCTTCTAATTGGCTAAAATGTTTTCTGGCATCAAAGCCTGGAGATTGATCTACTATGCTAGACTTGGTCCTGTCTTGCGCTCCTAATACACACCAAACGTATGTCCTTATGGAGTCATTGAGACATTTGCACGCCTGCATTGTTATGACCTTTACTTTATCTAAATAAATGTTGTCCAGGCCTTAGTTTTTTTGTCGATGGATCCCCAATCGAAACTTGTTTGTCTGGTTGCAAGAGTGTGGCCGGGCCAGTATCATAAGTCTTTATTCTCTTTTTTGTGCCTCCCCACAAATACAATGTGCCTAACCCCATGATTGCGGTCTAACTTTTTTGTTTAAAATCAGTTGAAGGATCATTGTTAATTCAATGCAAATCTTTCATATCAATATAGTCCATTGGCTTATTAAAATTGGATTAAAAGCGTTGTCGTTAGGGAGGACTACATTATTCAGCTATAATCGCTGTACTGTTAAAAACATGAAAGTTAATACTGACCTCACAAAAGATTGGTGGTTTAAATGGTTTGCTAAATCACCAAAGTGGAGGGTGGGGGTAAGGAGCAGCCATATTGCGCAGTAAATGCAAAATTTAAAACTGATCTGAAAAAGCCCATAGGTGGAGACCATCTGATGGCACCTATCATTCATTATTGGCGGATTTATTACCTAGTTAGCGGTTTACAAGTCTAACTTGGAACTTGGAGTCGTCCTACGCAATGGTTATAACTGAAGTCTAAAGATTTTGGGGTAATCAAAACGCTCCTACGTTGTAAGTACATTCCAATATAATGAAGAGCTACCAGTTTTAAA
Source organism: Conus ventricosus (assembly GCA_018398815.1). Classification (NCBI taxonomy): domain Eukaryota; kingdom Metazoa; phylum Mollusca; class Gastropoda; order Neogastropoda; family Conidae; genus Conus; species Conus ventricosus. The sequence continues at coordinate 11,580 of JAFLJL010015217.1, read as the reverse complement.
TTAGTTTTTAAATTGTTTTTTAAATATTATAAATAAGATGTACACTTATATAACCAAGCAAAACAGCGTGTTTCTTAACTACCAAGTGAAAATAGACGCGTGAATTGTAGGGCCGCCCTTAAAGAAAATAGGTTTAAATAAAATGTTTAACATACTGAAAAAGCTTAAGAAAACTGGTGATATTAAGGCTGCAAGGCAAGCTATTAAAACGTTTAAAAATACCTGATGTTACTACAACTTTTGTTCTTTTAAGAGAAGTATGAGCCATTTTGAAAAAACCAATAATGTGAAAAATAATGAAGCAAATCTTATAATTAACAATGAATTTTCCAGAACTTAAGAAGAAAGGGAGTACGATTTTCCTAGAACCGGCTCGAATTTTAAGAGGCTTTTATGATAGCGTGAACTTAACATATAAAACGCCATGGACTTAGAAGGCACTTTATGAGTATGTAGTAGAAGACGTTCCGATTTTCACTCGTAAACTCAGTTTTGGGGGTATGTTCTTTTACAATCAGTTAAAAACAGATTACAAATATTTTAATGGCTATCCATCTACTGTTGGCTGAGATCATTGCATCCAGTAGGCGGGGTTTGCGATTAATCAGTTATATAGTTTGGTGGGGACAGAGAAATTAAAGACTTAATCTGGAGTGTTCTTTGAATTCATTGGGATGTAAAAATAGCTAACCCACATGGAGATCCATTGTTTGTTCTAATTTTATTAAATGGTGCTTAGGTGGAGGAGCAATATAGGAAGATTAAAAGGACTCATCCCGTGGTCGTTAATTATGTCCCTAGAGAGAATGTAAATAGTTTGTCACGATCACCAATCTTACTAGCACGCGAAGCCCCCCTCGTTTCAATGTTGTAATTTGTCATTTTTTTTTAGAGTTTTGGGGTGTTTAATTTTTTTGTAAAACAGTGTTAAATTAGAGCCAAAACTGATATTGGATGGACGTGATTTGTATGGTCAAATGGTGGATTTCTGCAAAATAAGAGGGGTGAGCTTGAACGGAGATATTTACATTCTAGCCCCTAATGCTAAAGAGAAACGGCGACCCCACCCCAGTAGCTAAAACAGCAACACTAGACCAGCACATAAACGCTTAGCTACAGCTGATACCAGTAATTACATAAGATAGAGTATTTAAAGCTTTAGCATATTTCTTTCTGGTAGCCCTATTACTTACTAAGTCGCTTTCTATTTCCTTTGAGTTCAGTTATTTGCTTTAAATCACTAAACTGTAACCTCCATGTTTTAAAAAGATTATTTTTTAAATTAAGCTGTACAATCGTCTTCTTATTAATTCTTCTCTGCAGCACTTCATTAACAGAGTAAAACGCAATAAAAATCAACAGACTTAATGAAATAAAGTCAAGTACTGTTTAGTTAGGTTTTTGGGTCAACCATCACAGTAACCTTTCAGATGATACAAGGGGTTTATGTTATCTCCGTTTTTAGTAATTGCAATAACGAGCTTAAAGAGGGGCATCCAAGTTTTCAGACTTTATTTTGTCATCTCTGAGTAACGTATGTTACTGGCCAAACTAGTATCCTGCCCTGCGCATCGAGTAAATAAATAATCGAAAAGTCACGCATTTGCCTAGGTAGTGACGTAGCATTGGGTAAATTCGAAAGCCGACTGTGTCACCCCCCACTTCAGCTAAGGACGTCTTTCTCATAAGCATATATTCAGAACCCTGCCTAGTTATTTCAAGCTGTTGTGGGTGGGATGGGGGTTGTGTTCCCTGGAAACTAGGCTAACAAGAATGGGTCCCTGCATTTAAGCTTTTCTAAAAATTGTTTTCTTATCAAGTAATCATTAGGGCTTCGTAGATTCAAACTTTAAATTCCAAGCATTTCAAGAAGCAACGCCCAAGCAATCTCCATTTATGAAGTTTGTATTCCAGTTTGCCAAAATCGTTTGCCTTAAATTTCTCTCTTCTAGGGTAGGATATTGCTGTCGTTTTTGTTCTTCAATGATCTGTTCGTTGTAAACCGCCGTCATCCTTGTACTCAATCCATAAAATCATTCCTGGCACTCCTATTTGATCAAACTCAGTTGTGTCCTGCTAGGTCTTTTAGGCTCTACTGCAGTGCAATTTAGGACTAGCTGCGCTTTGATTCGGGCCCTCGAGACATTCTTTATTGATATTAAAATTATAATAAACAAATGTTATCAGCAATCAATAATAAACATCTACAATAAACAAACGTATTAACTGGCTGGTCAGTCCGTAAGCATAGCTTTAGCGTGCTTAGATTTTTCTAACTGTTCTTTTATTTTTTAGTCTCAACTTTGTCCCTTATTTATAATTTTATCCACTTAAACATACTTCAAAACTATCTTTGTCCTTAGTGTAAAATAATACAACCGATTTTAACTGCGATCTAAAGTCTTTTAAGACGGCATTGTATTTTTGAGTTAAGAGCCACACAGAAACTAAGGCGTGGCGGCCACTAAAGGCTAGCTTTGACAGAGCTTTTCTTTTTTTAACAATGTCTCGTTCAGCTGAACAGTCATCAATAATAAACATGTTTCAGTTCCCTCAAATAGTCTATAGTAAGTTCAAAAACAGTCGCTCAGTTTGTCGCTAGGATCAACTAGAAATATATTCTCGTCTGTCCAAATAAACTTCCTTTCTTTGTAAGACATGTTGTGCTTAATAGTTGTGCAGAATATAACAATGTACTCGTAATGAAACCTGTATATTGTTGTAACAAATCAAGTACGAAACAGTTTTCCCACACCCATAATCCCGCAGATAAGAGAACAGTGCGGATCTTTTGGCAGAAACTTCAAGCTATCCATCTGTTTTTATTAGAAATTTTCTTCTGCATTTTAAAAGCCTCTTTTAGTCTGTTTTCTTCAATGTTTAACTGAGCATCACAAACCATAAAAAATTGCATTGTATTGGTCGTTTCCGTCTGCTTTCTTGTGAATATTTATTTTTATACCATCTTGCCCTATCCTTTCTCCACTTCCAAACAATCTGTTGTCAAATGTAGATCTAAAATCTAACCACAGCCCATATTTACTTATTAAGTAGTCTTCGAGTCTTACATCATAAAGGCGAAGTTTTTTACATGCCCGATCAACTGCAGGATCCCTTTGCTACCGCCAGCGAACAACTTTCTTATTTCATCAAGTGTTGGTGAGGTAAAAGTCCACGCCCTGAATACAACCGATCAGACCTCCATTTATTACACAGTCAACCTTCTCAATTTTTGGATTATAAAACACTTCTGATTCTCTCTGAAAAGGGGTTGTTTCTTCAGTAAACAAGAACAAAATTCCTTTTAAAGACTTCAGAGCCTGATTTAGATGTATGTTCCAAAGAGTGTCTCGCTTGTTTCTTATTTTCTGTAATGGAGTGTATAACGTTTTCATAATAAATAACCGTTTTACTTTTATACTGGGTTAAGATTGTTCTGGCCAGTCCGGGGTTAGTAACAACATCAAACTCAAGAGAAATGTCACTAACCGCGTATGTAGCTAAGGGGTCTTCAGACAGAACGACAGAATCGCTAGGATTAAATGTCAGTCTATAAGTAAGTTTTTCTTTTTGTGCGCCTTGGTAATATGGCATATGCGTCTTTAACAGTTCAAAATCTAGAGGATGCAGAATCTGTTGCCAAATGCTTCTGCTACCTGCCTCATCTTTAACATCATTCTTTGCATCCTCCCTTTAAGCCTGTGCTTGAGCCGTTTGGGCTTTGTATTCCCTGATAAACTTTCTCTTTTCTTTCTTTTTTAGGTAGCCAAGATCGAAAGGGGAAAAATACTGCCGCTCTTGTACAAAGATTCATTACCCTCCATTTTTTAAATATGTGTTTAAACGAACCCCCTGCCTAAATTGCAAAAAACATACATTAGGGATCTTCGATGTAAAACTTTTTGAAAATTTAGGTGGCCGGCTTAAACATCGTCGCGCCAAGATCGGGGAACAAACTAAAAAATTTTGTCCAGGGCTGAACTGTTGTGGAGTTTTTACCAATTTACAGTCTGCCTTATCCCTTTTTTACGCCAGGGGTTTCCTTCTCTTTTCTGTTTGGGTCGAGGTCACAACCGTATGATTCATTTTTTATAAAACAAAAAAGAAAAAAAAATAAAAAAGGATGAAGATTTTGACGAAATTTGATCTATTGAAGAAAAAGGATATCCCAGGCCTTCTTTGAAAAAGATGAAACAAATTAGGTCCTTCATTCGTAAGAATTTGAAAGGCGCAAAAGGTTTCTTCAACCCCTTTTTTTGAAGAAGCAAAACCCCCCCTTCAGTTAGCGCACTGTGCAAAACATTGGAAAATAGATTAACCATTCCCAAAGTAGGAAGAGCCGCCAGAAGGCATAGTCCTTTGATTTTAAGATAATAAAAGCAACCATCTTTATAAAAAATAGCAAGGAAATTTTTAAAGTTACCCCAAACCAACCCAACAAAATTTTAAAAACTAAACACAATTAAACAAGACCCCTGTTGCCGCCAAAGGCGTTTAAACATGTTTAAATTTAAGGCCTGGGGCGTTATTTTTTACAAAACTTGGGGCAAGAGTTGCCAACACGATCTAAATAGAAAACCTTTTTTCAAGTTTTAAGATCAAAAAAAAAGATGCAGCAACAAAATTGAACGATTTTTAAGGGGGGGAAACAGTCAAAAAACTTTAAAACAATTGACGATCCTCCATTCCCCTAGCGTGACCTCCACTTTTAAATAAACGTCTAAAGTCTCGGGGGCGAACTAGAAAACAATTTGGAAAAAATTGGGTGAAAGGATAGAGAGATAAAGAAAAAAAAAATAAACTGGCTGATGCGGATGATAACAATTTAGGGCAAAAAGAAAAGGCTAGAATACAGCAGAAAATAAAAAATTTTAAGGGAAGAAAGAAAAGCCGGGTTAGAAGTGTTGTTATAAAGAGTGCCTAGCAGCGCAAGCAAGCAGAATAAGAAAACAATAAACAAAATACTTTATGAAAACACTACCTAGCTGAAAGGATAAGGATCTTTTCGGGAACATGGGATTAAATAGTTAGTATTTTAACACTGGGGGTTTGCTATCTCTCACTTTTTTTGCTTAACGCTGCCCCAACAGGGCCCATAGGGGCCCCCACACCTCAGCCGGGTAAAATTTGGATTAGAAAAAAATTTGCATATCAAAAACTTATTAAGAGTTACTCTAAAGCGCTTGATGCTCTGCCTGGCATAATGGGCAGGTTGTTATTTGGGGTTTTGTTATTTAAAGGAAAAGTTGGGTTAATGGCTGACCTCTGTGGCGTTGGAGTGCTAGTGCGGTTTAATTTTAGTGAAATAAATATAGAAAAACCGTAAAAGTTTAAAAATACAACAAGGGCCGTCTTTTCCTATTGGGGCGTCAGTGTAAGGGAGATAAACGGGGTGGCGTGTTTTTTGGGGCTGCTTTCTGGCTGGGGGCGTTATAACTAGATCACTTTCTTCGGGGCTAGGATTTTTTTTTAAAATGGATGGGCGGGCCTTGTGTTAAGTATTTTTTTGTCCCCTAAGTTTGGTCGTCTCCAGCTTGAGGATTTCATTGTTAAATTTCTTACTCCCAATCTCAGTCTAAGGTCAGAGGGTAGCTTTTATAACCCATGGCCTAAAACAAAGTCAACCTTTGACCTAGCATGGAAAGAACTTTTGAACCTTTGTATGTGGCAGGCAAATCAAAGCTGATTTAAATAAATCTTCAAATTGGGCAGAAATGTTTTTGGCGTCAAACCCTGTAGATTATCATCGATGAAGACTTGTCTGTTCTTTTGGGTCCAAAAACACCCAAAGATGTCCGTATGGAGTCATTAAGCCCTTTTCACTCCTGGCATGTTAGGCCCTTTTTTTTCATCAAAGATAAAAGTTTCCAAGCCTAGGGTTTTGTTTTTTTTTTCAAAGGACCCAATCGAAAAGTGCGTTTAGTTGGAAAAGGGGGGTGGGAGGCCATATTATAATTTAAAATTTTCTATGTTTACCCCCCAAATACAATTGCCTAAAACCTAATTGCGGTTAAACCTTTTTCTAAAGTCAGTTGAAGGATCAAAGTTTTTAAATTTGTTGAAATTTTTCAAGCATTATTGCCATGGGCTGTTTTTAAAGGATTAAACGCGCTGTCGCTTGGGAGGACTACTTGTATTCAGCTAGTATTGTTTTTACTGGGAATAAACGAAAGTTATATACTAAAGTTTTTAAAAAATTAGTGTGGGTTTTTAATTTTTGCATTGAAAAAGCCACAGCCATATTGTGCAGTAAACAGCAAAAATTTTAATGATCGGTAAAAACCCTAGGGCGGGATGACCATGTGATGGCACTCTATCATTTTTTATTGGCGGATTTAAAAATCTAGTTTGTGGGTTTTCAAGTCTGACTTCGAAGCCATATATTCATCTACTGCAAAGGCTAAATTTTTGAAGTCTAAAGATTTAGGATTTAAAACGCTCCTACTTGTAATACACTTTTTATTTTAAAAGGGTTTCCCTTTTTTTAAAATTTTTTTTTTTAAAAAAAAGTTTTAAAAAATGGCATCTATAAAACCAACAAACAAACGTGTGTTCTTAAAGACCCAATTGACAAAAGGCGCGGCAATTTTAGGGGGCCCTTAGGAAAAGGGTTTAAAGTTTTTGTGGGCTAAAATATCTGAAAAAGGGTCAGAATAACCGGGTTTAAAAAGGCGACAAGGCAAACAAGAACCAAAACAATACCATGGTTTTTTCAACTTTTTTTCTTAAAAAAAGAACTTATCGAAAATTTGGCATATTGTTAAAAATTAAAAGAGGCAAACCCCCAGAATTACTATAAATTTCCCCCTGAAGAAAAAAGAGATCACTTTTCCCCAAAGGCTTGGGCCCAATTTTAGGCTTTCACAGCAGTGACAAAGATTATAGATTTAGTACAAGAGAAATTTTATCAAATTTAAAGGGAATAAACCTTCTGATTTTCTCGTGAACCCCAAGTTTATGTCCTTTACAAGATTAAGAACATGTCTAATTTGTTTGCGGGGAATCCGCAACAGTTCTAAGGTTTGTACCAACTGGGGTGGGGGTTTGCGATTTTCGTTAATATTTTTGACAACAGTCAATTTAAGAATTTAAATGCGTGATAAAATTTATTGGGAAAAATAATAATCAAGATGGAAAGCCAGTGTTTTTTTCTGATTTATTAAAAAGCTAGAATAAAGAGCGTATTAGAAAAGTAGGGGGGGCTCGTCCCCCGGACGTTAAAAACCTTTGTTATATTTAAATTAATTTTTTAAAAGTTTAAAAAAAGATGTAACTAAATTTACCAAACAAAAGGCGTGTGTTCTTAACGTACCCAAAAGTCAATTGGCCGGGAGTTTAGAATGCCCTTAAAGAAATTGCTTTAAAGTTATTGGGTTTAAAAATATCTGAGGAGTCAAAAAACTGGATCAATATTATAACGAGGCGGGCATCAAAAAACTCATGGCAAAAAGCTAGGTTTTTAAAATTTTGTTCATTAAAAGAAGTAAATTGGCAAATATGGTATATTTTTAACAATTAACGAGCAAACCCCAGAATTACTGTAAATTTTCCACTAAAAGAAAGAAGAGAGTATAGTTTCCCTAGGGGGCTGGCTAAAATCTTGGGCTTTCACAGTAGTGACCAAGCTTATAGATTTAGTACAAGAGAAGGCGTCTGGCAATTTAAAGGTAATAAACCATCTGATTTTCTTGTGAACCCAATGTTGTATGTTCATTTACAACAGTTAAGAACAGATACTAATTTGTTTGATGGCTATCCATCTACAGTTCTAAAGGTTTTGCCATCAACTAGGGCGGGGTTTTGCGATTATCGATTAATCTCAGTTGGAAAAAACAGTGAATTTAAAGAATTAATTAATGGGCCTATAAATTCATTAGATGTAAAAATAACTAATCACAGACCTGCCTACCCTTCCGTAATCGTCCGTAATTTTACAGAAATTAACCCCCCATTACGGAGGTACGATTTTCCGTGCGAAATTACGGAAAAGAAAATTGAAAAACTACGCAAATTTCAGACTCGAAAAAATTGTCGACTGCTAGACCTTTCCGAGACCGCAGAGTAACTTCCCTTGACTCAAGCCGAAACCACAGATGGTTCGGAACTTGCGATTGGTCAGTGTGGTGCTGTGGGCCAACACGACACGCCATCACATCTGTGCGCGCCATTCGAAGCTTTTTGTTCAGCCATTGTAAGACAAAGTTTCAAAGTTTCAACCGATTTTTTGCCGGCGATTGTGAAAATGGCGGAGAAATCTTCTAAACGTTTGCATGAAACCGATGACGAGGGTTCGAAAACCACTGTGCCACAACGGAAGAAGGCGAAGAAGCAAGTGTTCCGAAGTAAATACACGCGGACTTGGCCTTGTCATGGACCTGGATTTGTATACTCATTTCTGCTCGGTGTGCAATTCAGACTTCTCCATCGGACATGGGGGAGCAAATGACTGCAAGCGCCATATCTCGGGGAAAATGCACAAAGAGACAGCTGCGAGTGCCTCCAGTCAGAAGATCACATCGTTGTTTACGAAATCCAGCGAGAGCAGCCGTCAGACCCACACACGGAAGATCACCAACGCAGAAAGACTGTTGTGTGAGCTGATCTGCGAAAACAACTTGTCCCTGAGCTGTGCTGACAAGATAGTGGCGAAAATGAAAAGGTCCTTTTCATTTTCGCCACTATCTTGTCAGCACAGCTCAGGGACACACACACACACATATTTTTTTTTTTTTTTTTTTTTTTTTTGTGGTGGGGGGGGGGGGGGGGGGGGGGGGGTTGTACATTAGGTTCTTCATCAGTGGTGTCATCTGTGGTGACTGCTGTGTAAGTTACAAACTGTCAAGTATATCACCTTTGAATTGACCTGAAACTCCTGTCCTGAGTCCGTCATCTGCCATCATCCCAAGGTATTTTAATTCTGCTTTGTTGTTTTTGTTCCTTTTTTACTGTTTATATTTTTTGTTAAAATGTTAAAAATGTAGTTGGAGTTTTGTACACATTATTTGTTCAATGTTAAAATGTAGTTGGAGTTTTGTACACATTATTTGTTCAAAAACGCCGTGTATTACGCGTCGTGGAATTACTGAAGGAAATGCAAAATTACTGAAAATCTCTGTGGTTATTACTGATGAGCACAACATGAGGTAGGCAGGTCTGTAATCAAGAAGGAAAGCCAGTTGTTTGTTCTGATTTATTAATGGTATTAGAAGTAGAAGAGCGTGCTGTGAGTCATTAGGGTTTTATATATGTGTGCGTGCGTGGGCAGGGGGTGGGGCGTGTGTGGTTTAATTAACTATGTTAATCAATAGCAGGTCTTTTTGACCTGGATTACTGCATTGCTTTGTATGGCAAAACGCTCTCTCTCACACATATACACACAAACAAACAAACATCAAACAAATACAAACAAACAACAAAACAACACAAAACAAACAAACAACAACACACACAATAGATGGGGGGGGGGGGGGGGGGGGGGGGGGGTGGGGGGGGGGGGGGGGGGTTTTTGCAGGGAAATGTGAAGATGGGCTTTTTGTTGTTCACACTTGAACGTCGTAAATTCGAGACGGCCACCAAAGCACTTATCAGAGTCCCGAATCAATAATCACAGGATCTGTTTTAAGTTCTCTCAGCAGCCATCTGAGACAGCCTTTTAAGCATGGTGAATTGAAACAACGAAAGCAAAAACGCCGAAGCAAAACGACGAAGCAGAAGCATACATTGAAGCCACAACAACAAAAAAGTCAATACTAGTTGACTATTTCAGGCCTACCGTCGTGGCGCGACCTATTTCAGTGCCAGCGTCTCCTCAAGCCGCGGCAGCCACTGCATGTGGCAGCGAGTGAACTGACTAGTATTATTGATCAATTCCGCCATTTTTACTGAGATTGTTGCTGTTCGCGGTCAGACAACAATTGACACTGCCTCCTCAGTCCAATAGCGCCTGATCTCCTCACTGCTTTCAAACATGGTTTTGAGCTCTTTTTTCATGTTAAAGACTTCATAGAAAGACAGTCCAACAGTGCTGAATTTGAAAATGTATGGAGATAACAAACGAAATATCTCTCTCAATCTCCGTGCGTAGGAAGGGCAAATTCCAATCTTTGTTTTCAACCACTCATTCACGTTTCATTGTGCATTCCTTTCCTTGTTCTGCTTCAAAAAGCTTAAAAGTAGTTTCCAGAACACCTCCATATTGCAGATTAAACATCATTTCCCGTTTTCGTTGTTTCATTTCTAAAAGATTTAAACTCTATCTTTTGGCCGGTCGGCTTTAAGCAACAGCGAACTAAACACGTCCTCACGGGTAGGCCGCTCGCTGAATAATGAGATTTGACTGTGCCCGGCCAAATATGACGTCATATCAATTAGTAAGTGTGCAGACGTGGGCAGCTAGGCTCTCGTGCAGTGGTGCGTGCAAGAGCGTTCCAATCAATATTACTGGCTGGAAGCGGTTAAGGCAGGACCGTCAAGCTATATAACTATTTAGTTCATTTTATGTTCCTGGGAGAGAAGGTAAATATCTTCGTTCACAATCACCCTATCTTATCTAGCACGTAAGCCCCCGTTTTAATGTGCTAATTACGTCAATTTTTTGGCAGTTTTGCGTGTTAATTTTGTTTGTAAAACAGGTGTTAAAATTGGTCAAAATTGACATGTGATGGACGTGATTTAGATGTGAAAGGGGGGTTTTCGTGCAAAATAACATGGGTGGTCTTGAACCCGTATATTTACATTCTCTGGGGGGATTATGTGGTGAAATAAATATCTGTGCTTTTGTGCTGACAGGACCAGTCAGGGCGGATTGATTTCAGGGAGTATGTGATTGGTCTGTCCCTGGTGTGTAATCCTGACAACACCGATGCTACTTTACAATGTGCCTTTCAGGTAAACCTGCAGTTGTTTTTCTCTACTTTTTTCTGTGTTCTTTTATTCCAGTTCTCTGTTTCTCTGATTTCTGTATTCCTTTATCCACTCTAATCCAGTTGGTTTGTATATAATATGAGTTGAATTGAATCCATCCCCATTTCCCCCTTACTTTTGTGTATTTATCTGTTGTCCTCTCTGTTTGTCTGATGTAGCTGTCATATTTCCTTTGTCCTCATGGGTTTTTTTTTTTGTTTGTTTGGGTTTTTTTGTGAAGCTTGTGTATGTATCTTTCTTCTTTATTTCAGTCTTTCTGGCTTTACTGCTCATCCCCATCTCTGCCTTGTATCTTCTTTCCGTTTCTGTTTGTCTCACTTCAGTTCTTACATCCTCTTTCCATTTGTGTTTGTTCTTATTGTTTGTATTCCCCTCTTTGTGTCTAGTATGAAGTTTCCATTTGTGATTTTCCCTGTGCCTGTCACCCTGTCTAGTATCCCTGTTCCATATTCATCCGTCTATCTGTTTTGTTTTCCCCTTTCCATGTATTTGTTTGTGCCTCTGCCTGTGTAATTTGCCCCTTCCCGTCTTGTATCCTCTTTCCATGCTTATCCCTATATTTGTCTTGATTGCCCCTTTCCCTGTCTTGTATCCTTTATGTTTGTTCCTATGCTGATCTTGTTGATCCTTGTCCTGGTCCTGTATTCTCTATGTTTG
>JAFLJL010015216.1:20000-50561 GCA_018398815.1 Conus ventricosus | reverse complement strand
CCCCACCCTCCACCCCCTCTGTTTCCACAAACAATCATTCTCTCCACCGTAAGTTGGTTTTAATTTACTGTGACTGTGCACGGTGCTCCCCTGTTCCATAATTGTTTCTTCAAGTCACTGTGCTTCACTGAAAGCAACAACCAAAACGGTGGACAGAAAGAAAAAAAAAAAAAAGAAAAAAAATCTTAAGACTGGAGCGGCCTCAGCCCCACGACAAAGAGGATAGATCAAGTAAGAAGATAGATCAACTAAGAGGACAGATCAGCTAAGATGGACAGATCAGCTAGAAGATCGACCAACTAAGAGGTTGAGCATCAACTATCAGCTTGATTTGTGAAGACCTGGAGGCAGCGAGGTGCACAGCGGAAGAACAAGCTTTAGGAAAGCTGAACTGCTGACCCAACGGAACGCGCGCGCACACACACACACACACACACACACACCACACACAACACACACACACACACACACACACTCACACACACACATACTATACAGACCGAAAGACCAAGAGATACACAGAAGGGGAGGGGGGAGGCTACAAACTACTACAGACCGGGAAGGCCGAGAGATGCCCATTGGGAAAAGCTACAAACTACTACAGACCGGACGGCCGAGAGATACGCATGGGGAGAACCTAAAGACTGTCACTACTGATCCGTAGGCCGACACATCACACCGGTACAACCTACAAACTACTACAGACCGACGGCCGAAAGACACTCCGCGAAAAAACAAAACAAACAACAACAAAAAAGCACGAAAAAAAAAAAGAAGAAAAAAAATTGAGACATACGGTGGTCGTTCTTTCCTTATGATTATAGATCGGAGCAGACGGTTGAACTGCCCCTCTATACGGCAGGCATAATTTATCGGTCAGGGTTAGGTTAGGAGTCCGATTAGGGTCTGATGAAGAACTCTCTCTCTCTCTCTCTCATCTCTCTCTCTCTCTCTCTCTCTATCTCTCCTCTCTCTCGATGTCTCACTCTGTCTCTGTCTCTCACTCTCGATCTCTCTCTCCTCTCTCTCTCTCTCTCTCTCTCTCATATCAATGTTTTCCATCGGTGACATCTTCACCATCTCGCTCTAAAACAAACCGCTCCGTCAGGCGACAGGCGGCCCGATACATGAGACAGGAGCCGGAAGGGGAGAGATTAAGAAGCGCCAAAGCCTTTCCGGGCCTTCCAGGTGGCCGGGTCTTCGTGACCCGTTTTCCCTGGCAGCAGACGTCAGACCTGCAACTCCTGCATAGCATAGCATGCCCAATGTCTGGCATCGTGTGGTTGTGAACATTCCTTCCCGCACATCCATCCCTGGCACGTCCTTCAGCTTTCTCTCCGTCAGGCCACCCAAAAAAAAAAAAAAAAGATAAAAAAAAAAGATAAAACGCAGGCACTTTCCGTATACATAAGCGTCCTGTGGTAGTGAAAGAGCGAGTGTTGAAACCTGTGTCTGCTCTGTGGCGGTTTTTTTCTTTTTTTTGAAAGGGGCCCTGGAGACGCCTTGATTGCTAGGTTATCAGTGTGTGTGTGTGTGTGTGTGTGTGTGTGTGTGTGTGTGTGTGTGTGTGTGTGGTGTGTGTGTGTGTGTGTGCGTGCGCGCGCGCGTCTGTGTGTCTGTGTCTATGTATGCATTATATATATATAATATATATATTATATTATAGAGAGAGAGAGAGAGAGAGAGAGAGAGAGAGAGAGAGAGAGAGACAGATAGACAGTAGACAGATATGTATGTACGTAGTATGCACTGTGTATATAATGTATGGATGTATGTATATATGTGTGTGTGTGTGTGTGTGTGGTGTGTGTTGTGTGTGTGTGTGTGTGTGTGCGTGCGTGCGTACACACACTCACACACACACGCACATACACACCGGCGCCAGCGCACGCATGTATACATATATACACACGACAGACAGAGAAAGACAGAAGGGGAGGGGGGGGGGGAATAATACGGTCCATACTATTTATCATAGAAAAAAAAGATGGTACAAAAAAAAGGGGGGGGGTGGGGCGGGAGGTGACCAACAGAAACGGCCTGACCAGTGTACTTAAATTAACGAACCTGTCAACCTGGCAAGAATCTAAACGAGTCTACGGAGAGAGAGAGAGAGAGAGAGAGGAGAGAGGAGAGAGAGAATGAGAGAGAGAGAGAGGAGAGAGAGAGAGAGAGAGAGAGAGAGAGAATGGAGTGACGGGGCCGACAGCCAGAAGGGGAGAGAATCCGGATCAAAGAAAGAAGAGAAGACAGAAAGGTTAAAGGAGGCATCAGAAAGGTACAGCAATGTGAAGAAAGAAAGAAAAAAACAGAAGACAAAAATCAAAATAAAAATAAAATAAGGACAAAGAAAACAATATACACCCTGACAACCCCACGTGTTTTTTTTTCACTTGTACAACCCGCAGACTCGAATTGAGGAAGGACAGACGCTGATTATATGAACACGGTGTCCTCAGTCCTTTGCAAGAGAACATACACGCCTCAAAAGGTCGTGTTTATGTCAGTTATGACCTTTCACACGAAAGCAAAAAGAAAATGAGAAAGAGAGAGAGAGAGAGGAGAGAGAGAGAGAGAGAGAGAGAGAGAGAGAGAGAGAGAAGAGAGAGATCGTGAACTAGATCTCCTATTTTCCACGAGAAACTACCAAATCACGTCGACACGTATTTTCCACACAAAACGGATGAAATAAAAGCGAAAATAATGTTTCCTGTGGCTTATTGTCACGTCAAAAAAATTTATCATGATAAACAAAATAACCGTTTTCCTGCAAACATTACTGTTTTCGTATGATAGTAGTTCATTTTGGTGGAAACGTCTCTCAGATAATGATTAGGTGCTATCGTGAGAAAACTGTTTCGTGAGAAAATTACTTTTTATCCTAATAGTAAGCATTTTCCCTTGGAAATGGCTGGTTTTCATATAATTATTAGTTTACTAAGCTGTTTTCTCATGAAAAGTTGACTCACGCAAAATTTAGCTATTATATGAAAAATAGCCGTTTGTCGCATACTTCTAGCATGTTTTCAGTCAAAATAACTTGATTTTTTTTTTTTTCGTGATAAATAACTTTTCAGGTTTTTTGTTGTTGTTGTTTTTTTCGCAGTAACAATTAGCGGCTGGTTTTCGCATTTACAATTAGCAGCCATTTTTTTTTCACGTAATGATTTGCTGGTTTCACGTTAAAAGGGTCGTTTGCCGCAGTAACAATCAGCCGAGTTCACGTGAAACAGCTGATTTCAGAGGGGAACTAGCTCGTGTGAACAACACAGCAGTCTGGATCTTTTCAGCCGAAAGTGCTCCCTAACTTCACACACAGCACGCTGTGTGAAGACTCGGCCCCCCACCTCTACTACTACTCTCCGTTCCCCCTCTCTCCGGGCAGTCCCTCCTCCCCCCCCCCCCTCCCCCCCATGACGTCACAACGGGCCACTGTCGGGTCTTTGCCAACCTACCTCCCACGCTGTCGATGGGCCAACACTGGACCTCAAAAAAAAATATAAAAAAAAAAAAAAAAAAAAGAATCCTTCTAGCTGGGAGCGAAACATAATAACGACAGACAGCTGACCTCTTCTGATTGTTGCTACCTTCTGACCTCCCTTGTATCCTCAATGGATCTGACCATTGTTGCTACCTTCTGACCTCCCTTGTATCCTTCAATGGATCTGATCCATTGTTGCTACCTTCTGACCTCCCTTGTATCCTTCAATGGATCTGATCCATTGTTGCTACCTTCTGACCTCCCTTGTATCCTTCAATGGATCTGATCCATTGTTGCTACCTTCTGACCTCCCTTGTATCCTTCAATGGATCTGATCCATTGTTGCTACCTTCTGACCTCCCTTGTATCCTTCAATGGATCTGATCCATTGTTGCTACCTTCTGACCTCCCCTTGCATCCTTCAATGGATCCTCAAGCATAGACTCTAAACCCCCCCCCCCACCACCCCCACCCCCACCCCTACACTGAATGCTGTTTACGTGATTTCACTTCCCCGGCAGCTTCTTTCTTTACCGCGCTGTCTTTTCGTTTTCACTCCCCCCCCCCCCCCCCCCCCCCCCCCCCCCCCCCCCCCCCCCCCCCCCAACCCTTCACCGGTCGCTTTGAGTTGCTGTCGCATTCCAATTTCTTTTTCTTTTTTTTTCTTTTTTTCATTTCTTAACCCTAGGAAGTGGGAACACCACAGAAATCGCAGAATGTCGTACACCGCCTCCATGTGATACCAATGGAGCACAGACACAGTGGAGCAGCCACGCCCCCCCGATGAGTCCCATCCAGCGGATGAAAGGCCTCTCGGGAAGCAGACCGAAACACGTGATCGCGTCTTCAAGATGGATTCTCGTGGTCCCCCCATCATCTACGGGGGGTGAAGGTTTTTATAAATTTATCATAAAATTCCCCCCGATTTTTCATTCTTGTTTTTTTTTATTTCACCCGTTTCCCCTCCCCTCCCCCCCCCCCCCCCCCCCCCCCCCCCCCCCCTTCTTTTTTTTTTATATATTCAAAGTCTTTGCCAAATGAATCATGTAACGACGGAGGAATTGTTAGCCTGCTCTTGTTTTCCCCCATATATTAATATATATATATATATATATATATATTATATATATATATATATATACATATATATATATGTGTGTGCGTGTGTGTGTGTGTGTGTGTGTGTTGTGTGTGTGTGTGTGTGTGTGTGTATGTCTGTGCGTGTGTGTGTTCGTAATCATACGGGAAGAAAGAACCGTTTTTATATGTCGAGTGTTCTGAGTAGCAATCGGGGACGTTTATATCTTGGGTCCCAGGTCAGGAAAGGAATTGTGAGTAAGGCTGGCAACTTTGGGAAATAAAAACTAATGGAAAAACCAACTCCCGACGGAGAAAGAAGTCCCAAAAAGGAGGAAAGATTAACTTTACACACACGCACGCACGCACGCGCACACACACGCACGCACACACACACACACACGCGCGCGCGCGCGCGCCCGCGCGCGCGGGGCGCACACATTCCAAAGCGAATGATTTTGGTTTCTGCTGTTTATAGAAGAACTGCTTGGTCTGGTGAAGTACAACTTTATTCACAAAAATGGGATGAGGTTCAACAACCCCCACACACACACACCTGGGGAGGGGGGGGAAGAAGAATCCCTAGGGGTTGCTACTCTTTAACACATTTTTCTTTCAGTGCCGTTCCCCATGACTCTTCCCCCCCCCCCGCCCCTAGTTACGGGCGAAGCAGAAGACCTACAGAACGGGCGGAAAACCCTAGGACTGGCGTCATACAACACAGGGGTGCATCCCAGGGGTGCATCCCAGCTTCAAGAATCACGGCGGATCATTTGAACATTCTGCCGATAGTTACTACCACGGCCCCCATCACATCATGTCCAAGCCTCCCTCTCACTCTCCCCTCCCCCTTTCCATCCACATCAAATCGCCCCCCCCCCCCCCCCCCCCCCCCCCCCCCCCCCCCCTCCGGACATGCACATATCTCGTGAATGGCTTCCGCGGCTTTTCAAAGGGAAGATTTCAGCCTAAGTGAGAAAACATCTGTTGCCTGCTGTTGAGACAGAGAGACACAGAGTTGAGGGAGAGGGGCGGGGAGGGGGAAGGGAGAACAGAGGGGTGGGTACGGATGCTGACACATGCATTCTAAGACGGTCAGACAGAGCGACAAGAGACTGAGAAAGAGCTCTAAACGCAGAGAGAATTAGGGAGGCGGGGTTATCGTGGGGGGGGGGGGGGTAAGGGGAGGTGAACAGGAACGGAGGGGCTTAGAGAGAGAGAGGGGGAAGGGGGGGGGGGGGGAGAGAGAGAGAGAGGAGAGAGAGAGAGAGAGAGGAATGTTTAGACGGATAGACATAGAAAAGAAAGAAGGGGGGGGGGGGGGGGAGAAAAACAGCTGTTACGACAGAGCGACAAAGACAAAGCTCTGAACACTGCAAGAGAAACGCAGAGGGGAAAAAGCTGACCCGACCCACAAACACAGACAGCAGACAGTGGCACGAAAGACAACCGACCCACAGACACAGACCCAGACCCACAAACAGAAACCCAGACCCAGACAAGGACACGGACCCACGGACACGGACCCACGGACACAGACCCACAGACACAGACCCACAGACACAGACCCACAGACACAGACCCACGGACACAGACCCAGACCCACAGACACAGACCCACGGACACAGACCCACAGACACAGACCCACGGACACAGACCCACGGACACAGACCACAGACACAGACCCACAGACACAGACCTACAGACACGGACCCAGACACGGACCCACGGACACAGACCCACAGACACAGACCCACGGACACAGACCCACGGACACAGACCTACAGACACAAACCCACAGACACAGACAGCAGAGAGTGGCACGAAAGACAACCGACCCACACAGACCAAGACACCGACCCACAGACACAGAGAAGACAGTGGCACGGCTGACAACCGACCCACAGGCACTGACACCGACCCACAGACACAGACACTGACCCACAGACACCGACCACAGACACAGACACCGACCCACTGACAATGACCCACAGACACCAACCCACAGACATCGACCCACTGACACTGACCCACAGCCACCGACCCACAGACATACAGACACTGACCCACAGACACCGACCCACAGACACAGACACCGACCCACTGACACTGACCCACAGACACCAACCCACAGACACCGACCCACTGACACTGACCCACAGCCACCGACCCACAGACACAGACAAGAGAAAACGGCGGCGTGACTGACAACGGTCCGTCATGGACAGCCATTGAACTCGTCACCCAAACCTCGCCCATCGATCCGCGGCCATCGCCACCACTGGACGCGTCACTAATTGATACGATTTGCATGCCGCGGGGAGCCCCCACTACAAGTCGGCTCACGCGCATATCGAATCGAGGCACTTTACCCAGGGACGGAGGGGGGGGGGGGGGAGGTAAGAAAGGATGATAGGGAGCCGGTGGGGGAGGGAGTGGAGGGGGAGGGGAGGGGGAGAGAAAGGGTGGGAGGGAGGGGGGGCTAGCTCTCAGGCTCGTGACGACAGGCGGGGTGGGTTCACGGTACAGAAGAAACATCGCCAAAGGTGGGATTGATCGGATACTGCAGAACTTGTCTGGGATTTGACAGATCTATCTTTGTCTGCGACATGCGCGCGCGCGCGCGCGCACACACACGCATACTCGCACGCACACACATAGTAACATCAGGGGCACGCGCGTGCACCGCACCGCGTCACACACACACACACACACACACACACACACACACACACTACTCTACACCCTCATCCCACACTCTCTCTCTCTCTCTCACCACACACACACACACACACACACACACACACACACACACACACACACACACACACACACACACAGCAAGACGAGGAGAGAGAGAGAGAAGAGAGAGACGTAGGCCGCAGCCCACCAAATAATGACAGGCACTACAATACCATGGAACAGCAGGAAGTCGGAGACTGATCGGTGAGACTGACAAGAAATTTCCTCTTCCTCTTCTTCTTCTTCTTCTTCTTCTTCAAAATACGAGTATTCAGACAAAAGCATGGCGCAAAATAAAGCTTGCTTGATGCACAATCCAACACTGGTGAGTACATTTTGGACAAACATCGTCTTCTTCAGAAAGTCACCATTAACAGCCATGAGGAACAAAGCAGACAACAACACTACCCACATCACACATCAGAAGTCACCACTAACAGCCATGATGAACATAGAAGAACACGTGTGGCAGCGTGCACCATCAGAGTCACTCAAGATAAACCATACAAGCACAGTGTATCGGCCCATCTCCACACATTAGAGCACCACACGGTTCATGATGGGATCCTCTGCTCCCCTTTTTCCCCTCTGGCGCTGCTGATTCGACCTCTCTCTGACTCTCTTTTCATCTGCCCATCCTCCTCCTCTGTCACGTACTCTCCCACACTCCCCCTCTCCTGATCAATCCTCGCCTTCTCGTCTTGCCCGCCATCCATTTTTCCCCTCCTCTTTCACCCCACCTCTCTATGTCTTGTTCCATGCTAAACGGCCTAGTTGTGGGGGGATTTATTACTGTGTGCATTTCTAGGTCCGTCGTTTGTTATGTCCGAAGAAGACCCACTTGTCTACAACGCACCTGTCTCCACTTCTGTACCGTCAATCAAATAAACGCCGCTCTACATCTTGCTTTTGTGTACAAATTTAATACGTTGTAGTCTGGTCTGTTCTCTGTAACGCTTTTTGTTTATAATGCACTTGTCTGCACTTCTGTACTGTATATCAAATAAATGTCGCTCTACATCTTGCCTTTCTGTACAAAATGTACGCTGTCTGTAACGCTTCCAAAAAAAAAAAATGTTCCTAGTCCTTTACAGCAATGGGTCTTCCTTGGAAAGAATCTCCCAGGCATTCCTTTAAAATTCTTATTATTATCTTCACGTGACCTGTGGGAAGCTGGTGGCAAAGTCTTCTGTGTGGCGCCCCAAAGGTCTTGGAGACTCTGGGATGGGTGACAGGGGGGGTGATGGGGGGGGGGGTGATCATGATGTACCATCCTCAACCTTTGGGAAAGCCTTCCCTGGAAGCAAGAGGCCTGCATATATATATATAAAGGCTGGCTCCCGTGTGCACCGCTCTCCCTTTCGCCTCCTCGTTGCTGCCCTGCTAGTCCGGCAGTTCTTACGCGGCTTGAAACATGATAGTTGTTTGCCAAGTATTCCTTTCCTTTTTTTTTTTTTTTTTGGTCACAATACAACCATGAATGGACACCTAATAAGCAAGCCAGTGTGGACGTGCGCGCAAGCACGCACACACACACACACGCACGTGCGCGCGCGTACCTACACACACACGCCCGTGTACACGTGAGCGCGCGCGCGCGCGCACGCACGCACACACACACACACACACACACACACACACACACACACACAATCACTTGTAACACTGAGAATGGGAAACAGGCAGACCATTCACAAATTCTACAGAGGAGTTTCTTTAAAAAAAATTTAAAAAAATACCGACAGCAAAGACTTGACACACAAACACATTAATTTAACGACAGCACGCACGCGTGCCACACACAGTTCCAACAGAAAGGCCATCAATCAGACAACATAAAAAAACCGTTAAAATACAAAAGGCGGAGGGGGGAGTGGGGGGGGGGGGGGGCTGAAAAACAGCAAACTTTTATGTTCCACACGCAATGAGAGTGCAACGTCCCAGTTCCTTGCAGTTTCCAACTGTTAGGACGGGTAGTCTAGATAGTGCCCCCCACCCCCACCCCTACCCCTACCCCACCCCAGTCTACAGCACCACGACCAGAGAGAGAGAGAGAGAGAGTGGGAGTGGGATGAGGGTGTGTGTGTCCGTGACAGCCTGTGACAGGTCACACAGTGCCCAGCAGGTTGCCGACCGGTACACACCGCTCACCTGTCCACAGGTGACCCTACCCCCCATCCCCCCCCCATCCCCCCCCCCCCCCTCCACCGCCACCTGGGTCCTCGCACCACTAAACGAAGACTCCTCAGCCTTGTTGTAACGTTTGTCTGACGTCTACTCCAAAACTATTTTCGCTCGACACATTTCTATTTCATAATTTCGTGTCGTGCTGTATATGCCGTCTGGTTTTTATTTGCTGCCTTGTTTTTATTATTACCAGGCTCTTTATCTCCGGTTCTTTTTTCCTTCTTTCATTTTTTTTTTTTTTTTTTGGCCATTATCTTCAACAGGAAAGATTACACACATCAGACCAATTTTCCTTCTCCTTTTCCTCCACGGCTAAAAAAAAAAAATTCCGAGGCTCGTCTATACCGGTGAGATGTCACGTGACTCACAAACCGTAGCCACGTTATTGGTCTCAAGGGATGGTGTCGCACCATAATGCATGAGAGAGCTGTTGTTCTTTCTCTCTCTCTCTCTCTCTCTCTCTCTCTCTCTCTCTCTCTCGTGCGTGCGAGCGTGCGTGCGTGCGTGCGTGGGCGCGCGCGCGTGCTTGCGTACGTGCATGTGTGTACATGTGGGTCTTGTTGTGGAGTTTGTTGTTTTTTTCATGGCTCCCTCACATAACGGCCCGAGTCTCCTACGAAGAATGGGACGGGATTTTACGGGCGTGCACACGCCAATCTTCTCGTTCTTTTTTTTTACTCAAGGCTGCATACAACGACGGAGCAACCACTGAAAGTGCCCTGAACCCCATGGACTCTGAGGGGTCTGACTACTGCACAGACACTGATATATACCACGTGGCCCACCACGTCCGTCCTATTCGATGGTTTTTGATCACCTGCCTGTCACACTGATGGTTTTTAAATCATCCACCGCCAAACTGGCTGTATGGCATCACCCACCCGTCACACTGATTGTTTGACAATCACCCACCCGTCACACTGATTGTCTGACAATCACCCACCCGTCACACTGATTTGTCTGACAATTCACCCACCCGTCACACTGATTGTTTGACAATCACCCACCCGTCACACTGATTGTTTGACAATCACCCACCCGTCACACTGATTGTTTGACAATCACCACCCTCACACTGATTGTTTGACAATCACCCACCCGTCACACTGATTGTTTGACATCACCCACCCGTCACACTGATTGTCTGACAATCACCCACCGTCACAATCATTGTTTTACATCACCTACCCGTCACAATCGTTGTCTGACATCACCCACCCCAGTTACACAATATGTTGTTTGACATCACCTACCCGTCACAATCATTGTTTGACATCACCTACCCGTCACAATCATTGTTTGACATCACCCACCCGTACACATCATTGTTTGACATCACCTACCCGTCACAATCATTGTTTGACATCACCCACCCGTCACAATCATTGTTTGACATCACCCACCCGTCACAATCATTGTTTGACATCACCACCCGTCACAATCATTGTTGACATCACCCACCCGTCACAATCATTGTTTGACATCACCCACCCGTCACAATCATTGTTGACATCACCCACCCGTCACAATCATTGTTGACATCACCCACCCGTCACAATCATTGTCTGACATCACCCACCCGTCACAATCATTGTCTGACATCACCCACCCGTCACACTCATTGTCTGACATCACCCACCCGTCACACTCATTGTCTGACATCACCCACCCGTCACAATCATTGTTTGACATCACCCACACTCTGTCACATACCCCCTCACTCATTGCTGACATCACCCAGCCGTCACAATCATTGCTTGACATCACCCACCGTCACACTCATTGTTGACATCACCCACCCGTCACACTCATTGTCTGACATCACCCACCCGTCACACTCATTGTCTGACATCACCCACCCGTCACAATCGTTGTCTGACATCACCCAGAGCCAGGGGCTGCTGATAAATCAATGGCCGCCAGCTAAGAGCTGCAGAACTATGTGCACAAGGCACGGTAAAAAGCAAGATGACATTGTACGGCGGCAGCGGAGTCCCCCGTTGGTGCGAAATGCCTCTGTGAGCTCCCTAACGACGGCGAGTTAGGAGATCCTATCCTGCCCAACTGACGCTGAAAGCTCTGTTTGGAAATGTCAGGTCATCAAGATAGGTATATCGTATATCGCGGATGATAGATGACACGAGCGAGGTTCTAAAGGCTGATGTGAGCATTCGTGTGCACGGAGAGAGAAAGAGAGAAGGAGAGATGGGGAGGGGTGGGTGGGTGGGGTGGGTAGGGCGGCAGGGAGGGAGGGAAGGAGGGGGCGGGAGAGAGAGTGACAATGAGGAAGGGAGCGAGGGAGGCAAGAGAGAGAGAGAGAGAGAGAGAGAGAGAGAGAGAGAGAGAGAGAGAGAGAGACAGACGACAGACAGACAGACAGACAGTACAGACTGACAAACACAGACAGACAGCGACAGAGAGACCGACTGACAGAGAGAAAGAGCCAGACATGGGGAGAGGAGAGAGAGAGAGAGAGAGAGAGGAGAGAGAGAGAGAGAGAGAGAGAGAGAGAGAGAGACAGGCAAACAAACAACAGACAGACACAGAAAAAGGGAGAGACACAGACACAGACAGAAGACAGAGAAGAAAGAGTCGTCATAAGGTGGGAAAAAAAAACCACAGACACAACAGATCCCAGACTCAAGCAAGACTTAAAGAGAATCATTCACCGATGGGAATCCAGACGATACAGAATTAGACTTCCATAGGAGGACTTTAAAAAAATAAATAAATAAAAAAGAGCGAGTCCGACACTGGAGGAGAAACGAGACCGGGCGGCCCTCGATCTTAAAGAAGACTTTAAAACACAATACACTACAGAGAGAGAGAAGAGAGAGAGAGAGAGAGAGAGAGAGAGAGAGACGCTTCAGATACGTTTTTATTGACAATGGCCTGAGACAGAGAGAGAGAGAGAGAGAGAGAGAGAGAGAGGAGAGAGAGAGAGAGAGAGAGAGAGCGGAGAGAGAGAGGGAGAGAGGAGAGGAGAGAGAGAGAGAGAGAGAGAGAGAGAGAGAGAGAGAGAGAGAGAGAGAGAGAGAGAGAAAATCAAAGAGAACTGGCACAGCCAATGCACCGTCTAGTGTTTCATGTCCACAGGGATGAGCCACGGAGACAACAAGACACACGACCCATCATCAATCGTCAGCCCCGCTTAATCCCTGAATACCGGGTCGTCGTCTGCCGCGCCGACGCGTTGACAGTCACCGCTAGCGGCACGTCATCTTGGTGTGCAAGGTAAGTCACGGTGCGTTATGGTAACCTTTAAACCCTAACACCCGTAATAAGGTAATGCTGGTGTGCATGTGAAGTCACCAACCAGCACGTTATAGTATACTACTTTTAAAACCTCCCTAAAGACACATCTTTCCCCCCCCCCGGACTGATTATTATTTTTAACAATATCCACTGATCTGTGTGCGCCAGTCTGCTTGTTTTGACGCGCGTGTGTGGTGTGTGTGTGTGTTTGTGTGTGTGTGTGTGTGTGTGTGTGTGTGTGTGTGTGTTGTGTGTGTGTGTGTGTGTGTGTGTGTGTGTGTGTGTGTGTGTGTGTTTTGTGTGTGTGTGTGTGTGTGTGTGTGTGTGTGTGTGTGTGTGTGAGTGAGTGTGTGTGTGTGTGTCTGCCTGTCTGTCAGTCTGTCTGTCTGTCTGTGTAGCCACTGTAGGTATGTACAAGGAGACAGCTGTGATGTGGCCTGTCCCCATCGTCAGCTGGGCTAAAAACAACACAAACTGAACTGGATTGTGTGTTTGTGTGTGTGTGATTGCTGTCTCTCTATGTATTGTATGTGAATGTCGGGAGGGGGGGGGGGGGGCACTGTGTGTATGTATTACATGTCCATCTGTCACCAGTATTTCCCATAATAACCAATAATTTGTTTACCAACACTGAATTGAAACACTCTCAAGAGTTAAAAAAAAATATAGTGAATACAACATTCTTGTGGCGTAAAGTACTACTATAATCAGACAAAGCACTAAAATGACTTTTCCTGTACAGTAAAGTATCACAGTAGGTTATTAACCCTTTAAACGGATCACCCGCACACTGGCACGTTTGCACCACACCCACCGTACAGCGAAGAACAATGTCGCCCTGACAGCCCTGACATGGCTCTCTGCGTCGGCTGGGCTGTAAGCAACATTAGCTTACCCAGTGAAGAACAATGTGACCTAGATTAAAGTTACTGCACACCTCATCATTTAAAAAAAAATTATTTATACACTTTGTCGTCTCCTTAAAGCAGACGTGTTACAACAACAACAAAAACGAAAAAAAAACCAACCGTACCACCATCAACACCATCCCTGCTCCTTCCGCCGTCTCTCCTCCAACTCCCCCTGTCCAATGTCAAGTCAACAACGAGTTGCCTGTCATGTCACGCTCTGTCAATGTCACATCCCCCCCCCCCCCCCCCCCAGGTCGGTGACGGCATACATTGCGCAACATCTACAGCCGCCCTGTCAGGGACTCCGTCTCCTGCTGTGCCACTTCCTGTTCACGCAACGGACCCCAGTGATAGCTGTGCATTTCACACAGCGACAGGTCACGTGACATCTTCTGCACATTGATTCCTTCTTCCTGCCGGAATCGCTCCAGTCACTGTGCGCAACCGGTGTGTCGTCACAGAACTTTTCTGATTGTTTACTGTGCATGGTCATTGTGAACTGTGATGCATGTATCGGCTTCAGAAGGTGTGTTGATCACAAGCCAAAGCTCACCAGTATTATAACCATTTCAACGAACTGGACGTTGAGATAGTCAAAAATCTTTAACTCTCTTTCACTTCTGTCTTTAACTTTTGGAACAGTACCGGTACGATTAAAGCTATGCTTACATTCTTGGTATGTGCCAAAGTGTCACAAGTACAAAACCAAGAAATGCAGAGTTGATTATAATCATATTTCAACTGAAGTCAATCTGATTGCATGCTACTCAAAGACAGGGAATTTTATTTGAACACCAACTCAAACAGGGACGGTAGGGTAATGCTGCTTACAGCCTAGCCATATCAGGGTGGTCACCGCACTGAAGTCAACTCATCAAACTTAAATTATAAATTCTAATTTGCTGAAGTTTGAAAAACAAAACCTGCACCTGCTACAATAGTTTTGGTACACACATATGCAATAAGTCACACGTTCTGAAGATTATGAGTCATGAACCAGACTTCCACTTCAATACAGCTGTGAAGAGAGAAAAGAAAAAAAAAAAAAGACCTGAATCATTTGTTGAATGAACTCTGACCTGCAACAGTCAGTGAAGGTCATCTATCACATGTATCTAACAAAGTGTGAACAGTAGGTGGGGCTGGCACTGGACGGTGCCAGATCTTCTGACTGTCTTGGCTGCAACTCCCCAGTTCACCCCTGGAGAGGTTCTCCCGACATCTTTAATCATCAGGTAGCTACATTCCATCTTCGGGAAAGACACTAGGTCTAAACGTTCTGTATTCAGAACGGTTTTTTTTTTTTTTTTTTTACGATGATAAACCATTTTGTTTTTAAATTATGAATTATTCAGACACTTTTTTTTCTACATAATAAACCACTTTCTTTTTGAATTATGAAATGCTACATTATTAGGAACATGCTGCTTTCTAAGGCCCACTGGGGGAAAATTTTGGCATGGGTCTGTTTATTTTCATGCTGAAAAACTGAGATTTGAGAATCAGTCAGGTCAGTTTAAAAGTCAGCTGACCAGAACAGATGCCTGACATCATTGCATGGTGGCTGGAAACCCTGCATTTTGTGACCACCGCCACTGATCATGCACAACACAGGAAAACTGAGCAATGAACAGGATTACTGCTATATATTTCAAAGGTTTTTAAAGTCTCTATTCCTGAACTAGCCATAGAATCATATCAAAATCATAATTAACTAGTTTTTAACCAGTAAATGGGCAAGTCGATTTACATGTTGCGCCATCAACAATTCTAAAAAAAACAACAATCTTTTCACATCTCTTAAAAGAATAAATCTCTAAAAGCATGCCAAAATACATTAAAATCTTTATTCCGTAAATATCCAATCAATGAAAATATGTTAATCTTTCGAACATCTCAACATGATTTCGTCAGGTAGGGAACTATTCTTCTCTCGTCTTCCTCCTCAGCAGCCTTCATTCTCCTTCTCTACTCTATCTCAAATAAAACACAAACACAATCCAACAACACTCACACACCAACAACTCATCACACACAGAAATTCGTTAGCATTCGTGCGCTATGACGCAAAAGCTCTGAAACACAGCACTCATGCACACACACACACACACACACACACACACACACACACACACACACACACACAACCACACATTTACACACACAAATACACACCACACTACGCATCGTTATCTTACTACACACAAGCTTCCTCACCACCACACCCCACCTCCACCACACACCTCACAAATCTCGTCACGGCAAACTGTCTCCAATCCACACCCTAGATCTTGACTTGTACAAGTCCTCGAAAAGATCCAGACGCCACCCTCACAGCGTACAACACCCCCACGCAAACCCTGCCAATTACCCCAAATGGGCCCAAATTGCCCAGCCTTGCTCCGCTGCTAACGTAATTGATTCTACCCTGTACAACATGCAAAATTACATGGGGCCCATTGTCCAGGCTTTCCAGCAGCATACCTAATGATCTATCAATGTAGGGCTGGCACTTACACACATAACCTACATGTGGCTGCACCCATTTCAGATCAAACATCGCACTGTGTAGTCTGAGAGGAGAAAAAAAAAAAAAAAAAAGCTTTGTGTCAGCAGTTTGAGAGACTTTTTTTTTTTCTCCCCTCTCCCCCTCCCACCTCTTCTTCATTTTCTTTTTAGTTTTTTTTTTTGGTGTGTTGGTTCATGAGCTGTTAAAGCTCTCCTGCATAAACTAAGCGAAAATCACAGCGTAAGAAGACTGCTCCGAGTCCTCTCAGTCTTAAAACGTTCTTTTTCTTTCACTTTTTTGGGGGTACAGAAAAAGGGGTGTGGGGGCCAGGGAAGGGGTGTTAGCGGTTCAACAAGATTTTTTTTTGTAACACAGGGTTTGGCTGGTTAAACCCAATGCTTTTTATCATGAAATCTTTCCAGTTGAATCCTTAAAATGTCAACAACAAACCAACACATAATACCACTATATAATACAGACTCTTCACTAAATACATACAGTCAGACTCTCACGATTTCATAATGAACTTCCTAAAGAACAGCACAAGTTTAGTAACAACTTATGAAGGTTTGGTTACACAAACACATAATAACATTGATAATACAGACTTTTCACAAAGTAAAATTACGGTAAAATGAACAGCACATGTTTAGAAATTACAGCTTATGGTCTGCTTTCAAACTGCTTATTAATTACACCTGATGATATTTTGTTTCACACACACACACACAACACACACACACACACCACACTACACAAACACACACAGAGGTCAAAAGTGGACTATAATGAACTTACTCAAGTTACTGACTGGCATTAGAACTACTGAACCAACTTCTCAACACTGAAAGGCAACACCACTGGTTACAAAGCATAAACAGCACAATATATTCAAAGTTAATGAACTTTTGTTCCACTCAACAGATCAATACATACTGTACATGCATGTTGCAATTCATGGCCTATGAAGCATTGTCAGCTGATGGGAATTTCCCAGCCACCTGTGCACAACTCGTACTATTGGAAATCATTAACAGCATCAGGTCCAGTCTTCAGCTGATGCTGTTTACCTGGCGTTCACAGGTGCCACAGGTATGTTCTATACTGCTCACATCCACAGGTGTTGCCGGTAATGCCTTCATTGTTCACATCTCACAGGTGTTGCTGGTATGCTCTTCATTGTTCACATCTGAACTCACAAGTGTTACCGGTATGCTCTTCATTGTTCACATCTCACAGGTGTTACCGGGATGCTCTCATTGTTCACATCTCACAGGTGTTGCCGGTATGCTCTTCATTGTTCACATCTCACAGGTGTTGCCGGTATGCTCTTCATTGTTCACATCTCACAGGTGTTGCCGGTATGCTCTTCATTGTTCACATCTCACAGGTGTTGCCGGTATGCTCTTCATTGTTCACATCTCACAGACCTGTGCCGCAGACTGTATGTTCTTTACTGGCCGGATCTCACAGGTGCTACAGGTATGCTCTAAACTGTTTACATCTCACAGGTGCCACAGTATGCTCTTTACTGTTTACAGCTCACAAGTGCCACAGGTATGCTCTTTACTGTTTACAGCTCACAGGTGCTACAGGTATGCTCTTTACTGTTTACAGCTCACAGGTGCCACAGGTAATACTCTTTACTGTTTACAGCTCACAGGGGCCACAGGGATGCTCTTTACTGTTTACATCTCACAGTAGGTGCCACAGGTATACTCTTTACTGTTTACAGCTCACAGGGTCACAGGTATGCTCTTTACTGTTTACATCTCACAGTAGGTGCCACAGTAACTCTTTACTGTTTACATCTCACAGTAGGTGCCACAGGTATACTCTTTACTGTTTACAGCTCACAGTTTTCACAGTTGCTCTTACTGTTTACATCTCACAGTAGGTGCCACAGGTATACTCTTTACTGTTTACATCTCACAGTGTCACAGGTATGCTCTTTACTGTTTACATCTCACATGTGCCACAGGTATGCTCTAAACTGTTTGCATCTCACGGGTGCCACAGGAAATGCTCTTTACTGTTAACATCTCACGGGGTGCCACAGGTATGCTCTTTACTGTTCACATCTCACAGGTGCCACAGGTATGCCCTTTAACTGTTAAATTTACATGTATCTCACAGGTGCCACAGGTATGCCCTTTACTGTTAAATTTACATCTCACAGGTGCCACAGGTATGCTCTTTACTGTTAAATTTACATCTCACAGGTGCCACAGGTAATGCTCTTTACTGTTTACATCTCACAGGTGCCACAGGTATGCTCTTTACTGTTAAATTTACATCTCACAGTGCCACGGGTTTATGCTCTTCACTCTTCAAATCAGTGGAGATAATACAAGATGCTTAAGTGGCAACTGTCACTTCTAAAGCTTAATACAAACAAAAAAGGTGAAGGCACATTGGCTAATAAAACCAGGTAGACAGACTGGCACATTGCTACCTTACTAACTTTAAAAACAGGTGAATTTTGTGCAATGTTCTGTGTGCTACTTTCACCTCTCACTGCCACGTTGGTCCTAAAAAAGTTCTCTCCCCTGACCCAGAAGTTATGTTGCTATGTTAGTAAAGTTTCTATGTCACTCTCAACCACGCTTCTCAGTTCCTGTTTTATTTCTGTGTGGTTTTGTGGGTGTGTGGGTGGGGAGTTTCAACCTGGGCACCTCCCTTCTCACTCCTCCCCACCCCCACCCCCTCCCCCAGCAGCAGAAAAGTTAAGGGACAGTGGGAAAACTTTGGATCGGCCAGAGACCACATAACAACTTTTTACCATTTATAAGGATCCTGCTGAATGAAAGTAGTATGCTCAAAGTGGTGATTTGTTTTATACCTTCACAAATATAGTGTTCACAATATCTTCAACTCTTGCTAATAACTATGTTTCCTTCAGAGCGAACAATCCATTTTTGATGCTTTGCCCTCAGAATTTTCCCAGGCGCTGCACATTTCAGTGCTCAATCAAAGACTTTCCGTGGCATGCAGATTTCTTTACAAATTCAAAATTTGAAGGTATTACATTTTGATAAGGGTATTTTTCTTGCATACATCTGTTTATGTTATGAGCTGTAAGTAAAATCCAGAACTTTTTTTTATGGACACAAACTAGCAACAAAATATCAAGACTACGAGTAAACCTCTTTCCACATGGGCAATGAACAAGTGTGTGTGTGTGTGTGTGTGTGTGTGTGTGTGTGTGTGTGGTTTTGTGTGTGTGTGTGTGTGTGTGTGTGTGTTGTGTGTGTGTGTGTGTGTGTGTGTGTGTGTGTGTGTTGTGATGTGTGTGTGTGTGTGTGTGTGTGTGTGTGTGTGTGTGTGTGTGTTGTGTGTGTGTGTGTGTGTGTGTGTGTGTGTGTGTGTGTTGTGTGTTGTGTGTGTGTGTGTGTGTGTGTGTGTGTGTGTAGTGTGTGTTGTGTGTGTGGTGTGTGTGTGTAGTGTGTGTGTGTGTGTTGTGTGTGTGTGTGTGTGTGTTGTGTGTGTGTGTGTGTGTGTGTGTGTGTGTGTGTGTGTGTGTGGTAGTGTTTTGTATGTTGTGTGTGTGTGTGTGTGTGTGTGTGTGTTGTGTGTGTGTGTGTATGTGTTGTGTGTGTGTGCGTGTTGTAGTATGTGTGTGTGTGTGTGTGTGTGCGTGTGTTGTGTGTGTGTGTGTGTGCGTTGTATGTGTGTGTGTGTGTGTATAGTGAGACAGGTGTGTGTATGTTGTGTATGTGTGATAGTATGTCAGTGTAGAAATGTGGTGGAGTGCGTGTTGGGGTGTGTGTATACATATGTATGTTTCTATGTGTGTTTTGTATAGATTTACAAGGATTCAGTAAAGTATGTGCTTTTAGATGGACATAGGGTGTGTCAGTGTTGAAGTGTTTGGTGTTGTCTGTGTGTCACATGTGTATCAAAGCTGTGCACATCTGTTTCATAAATTGTTATAGTAATAATGTTTCTTATGTTATAAATGTGCTTATGTTTCTAGTGGGGACATGTGTGTTGTGTGTGTGTGTGTGTTGTGTTTGCTGTGCAATCGTGACAGTGACTGCTACTGTGCAGTCATCGTACAGTGCTAGACTCTGCGGGAAGTGTGTGTGTGTTGTGTGTGTGCGTGTGTGGTTGTGCATGCGTCGTCTGTTCTGTGCATGCATGCATATTGTGCTGTGTTGCTATGTCTTGTCTAAATAAACCTGACACAGTGACACACTGACATCAGTGACAACACCGACACAGTGAACACTGAACACAATTTCACAGACTTACTTGTCATAGTCGGCATTGTCCTTTTTACACCGCTCATCCTGATTCTTTTCCCAGCCTTTCCCATGCTTGCAGGTGGTCAGCAACACAATATCCTTCCCGTTATGTATATGATACAGGGAGTTCCTGGTCTCTGAACCAATCCCTGTCAGGTAACGCTTGCCTTTGAAAGCCAGCAGGTAGTGACGGTAAGATGGAATGGTATTAAGAGAATTCTGTAAAAACCCACTCTCTCCTCCTTTCAGCGGGTGGTCTTTTGCAAACAGTGGGAACGAAATGTCAAACCCGTCGCGGAACTTCCCCACAGAGAAACTGGCTTTGGCAATGATGGCCTGGCCCACGTCAAACTCCAGTTCGTCGGCATAGTCCGGCCAGGTGCCCGAGTACTGGTTGAAGATGATGTGATTCTGCCCGTTGTTCCAGTAGGGCAGGCTCTGGAGTTTGCCCTGCACGTCGAAGTAGTCCGAGCTACGGACATCCTGATCCAGGGTGTCTATGGACGGGATGAAGATGCAGGCTTCCGACGGATCTTTCGTATGGTACCGTGATTCTTCAAGGCTAGCCAGGATCTTCCCGTAACTGCTGGAAATGGGAAACTGCCTGGGGTATACGAACAGCCTAAAGCCACGAGCACACTTGGAGAAGTTAAAACACGTTTCGAGGCGACAGCCAGAGTAGCGCTCCCTCTGTTCGTGAATGTGTCCCTGCTGCTGCTGCTGTTGTTGTTGTTGTTGGGATGTGGTGCGGATCGCCGACGGTGTCGGTGATAAAATTTGTCGTCTGCGTCGAGGAGACACGTGCAGGTCTTCGGCGTACGAGTAGTCGTCCTCGTTAAAATACGAGTGGACGTTTTTCTTGGAGGAGTGGACGCTTGTGAAAACTTTTCCATAGCGCCTGGTGTGACGGCGTACGAAACCTTCATGTGCCAGACCCCGAGGTAGGATATCAACAGAAGGATTCCACATAGTATGGACACTAAAAGGAAGCGCTTTTTGAACTGCATCGACACAAATCATCAGTCCAGCCAGTCGGTCATTTTGGATCGTCCACACGGCTTTTTACCCTTACACACATCATGCTGTTCGCTCACACAAAGCCGCCGTAGACTAGCACACCTACGCCATTTTGGACTTCACATTTCAGCGCTCATGCGCAGTGGCGTTACTCAAGCCGCGCGATTCATTCACTTCTTGCGGGACTGCACACACCGCACGGCTGACAGCAGACGAGCGCTACCACATGGCGAGAGGCCGTGGAGAGTTTGTGCCGAGATCTTTGTCTCTTCCGCGAGCTCTCATCAAAGCTCGACAAGTCAAATGGAAGAATAACAGCGTTGGAAACGTTAAGTAAGTTACGATGTCAGGGAAACCCGTGAAAACGGTGAAGTTTGTCGAGAATCCCACGAACTGCCGTGCGTTGACGTCATCACGGAGGGGGGAGGGGTCGGCTTGACGGTGTCAGTGACTGTCGGGGCGCAGACTAGAGAGAAAGTCGCCTGATTCAGGCACACACACACTGACACTTGAGTGAGGGGGGTGGGGGGGGGGGGGAACTACAGACGGGATTGGTGGGGGACTGCCACTGTGGCTAAGCTGAAAATAAGTGTGATGTTATGCCTGGCTGGCAGCGCACGGGCCGGCGGTTCGCTTTTATGACAAGTCAGCCAAACGCTGCCTGACTCGACGACGCACGTTAGCTAGGGAACCATACGCCACGGTGCGTCAGCTAGGGAATTTTAAGGATAAAAAGAGACGGAGGTGGGTGGGTGGGAGAGCGCGAGGGGTGGGGAGAGCACTTTATCTGCTTCGTGTTGTTTTTTTCCTCCCCTTCTTTTGAGGGGTTGGGAGAGGGTATAAGGGCGATGGGTAAGTGTTAATCCAGTCTCACGCCAACCTTCAGATGGGGATTTCCATGTTGTTGGTTTTTTTTCGTTCACATTTCTAAAAAAGTAATTTTCTAGGGCTTACTCAATTTAAGGGGAAAATTGATGTATGAGAGAGAGAGAGAGAGAGAGTGTGTGTGTGTGTGTGTGTGTGTGTGTGTGTGTGTCTGTGTGTGTGTCTGTGTGTGTGTCTGTGTGTGGACAGATATATAGACTGGGAGAGGGAAAAGAAATCTGCGTTTTCGAATTCCAGGCGTGTCCTCTCACGTTGTAGAATAATTAACGATTCGCAGACTGTCACAAACCGACATTTTCACACACACACACACACACACACACACACACACACACACTCTCTCTCTCTCTTCTCTCTCTCTCTCTCTCTCTCTCTCTCTCTCTCTCCTCTCTCTCTCTCACTCTCACACACACACACACACACACGCGCGCGCGCGCGCGTGCGCACGCATGCACGCACTCTCTCTCTCTCTCTCTCTCTCTCTCTCTCTCTCTCTCTCTCTCTCTCCTCTCACCACCACACACACACACACACACACACACACACACACACACACACACACACACACCTCTTTCCCTTCTCTCTTCTCCTTCCCTCCGCCCCAAAAGGCGAAACGATCGTTGATCAAGTTGCAGCCTGCTAAGCCCCCGACTGTCGTCAATCTCAGCAGTAGTTCTTCTCTAACCAGTTCTACGCTTCAGGTGTAGCTCGCTGCCCATCTTTCATAAATATCCAGTACGACCACTGACAGAAACAGTTCTGGGGAATGAAAACAGTAGTTCACATGGTCCCCTAATCTTTTTTTTTTGTTCTTTTTTTCTGCGTACGCAGGCTGATACTCCTGCGGTCACTGCCTGTATAGACAGGCAGTGGAGTTTTGTGTGTAT
Source organism: Conus ventricosus (assembly GCA_018398815.1). NCBI lineage: Eukaryota > Metazoa > Mollusca > Gastropoda > Neogastropoda > Conidae > Conus > Conus ventricosus. Next base: position 27,363 of record JAFLJL010015216.1, on the reverse strand, counting down.
GACCGTTTTTCATCCCGCCATTAAGGCAGCCATACTCCATCTTCGGGGAAGGTGCATGCTATGTGCAACGTGTCATCCATACCAACGGCCAAACTGGCCTTCTCTTCCGAAAGTGGGTGATGGGATGTTTACGTGTGTGCAAGATGTTGTGCGTGCGTTCACACACGGAACCTCGGTTTATAGTCTCATTCGAACGACTGTATGGAGAATTGAGTCCGAACCAATGTTAACTCCGAGGGAAAAATCCCCCTGTACCGAAATTCGAACTGGCAACCCTAGGATCACGAGTCCGACGCTCTACCAACTGAGCTATTCCGGCCCCCTGTCCCCTAATCTGAGGAGTAAGGTCCCCTTGTAGCAAATACTACATGATTATTATGATGTGAACACCGTCAGCGATCTGTTCACGTTAAATAATTCATGTCACTGAATGAAAATGACGTAAGTTGTCCAGAACAAAAAGCTGAAAAATGACGTAAGTTGTCAAAAACAAAAAGCTGAAAAATGACGCAAGTTGTCAAAACTAACACTGAATGAAAATGACGCAAGTTATTACACACACACACACACACACACACACACACACACACACACACACACACACACACAATAAAAATGACGTAAGTTGTCAAAACAAACTGAATAAAAATGATGTAAGTTTTTTTTGTTGTTTTTTTTAATGAATAAAAATGACGTAAGTTGTCAAAACAAACACTGAATTAATATGACGTTAAAAGCCGTCAAAACAAACACTGAACAGAAATGACGTCAGTTGTCAAAACAATCACTGAACAGAAATGACGTCAGTTGTCAAAACAAACACTGAACAAAAATGACGTAAGTTGTCAAAACAAACACGGAATAAAAATGACGTTAAAAAGCTGTCAAAACAAACACTGAATAAAAAATGACTAAGTTTACTCGTGTGCATTTTTCTTTGAACTAACAGGGTTATCTATCAGTCTTCTGAACGCATTGCCCACCACCCCCGCTGTAAGAGCAGGACCACTTAACACTCTAGGTAATGGACTTGACAAACACTGGGGAGAGCTTTGCATCCAGACAAATGTTGACACTGGGAGACAGTCATCCAATCAACCCTGCGCACCCTCAGAAGACCAAACCGACCAGAGGTCCGTTAGAGCAGGTAAAAGACTGTTCACATAGTGCAGGTAAAGAACTGTTCACATAGTGCAGGTAAAGAACTGTTCACATAGTGCAGGTAAACGACTGTTCACAGAATGCAGGTAAAATGCTGTTCACAGAGTGCAGGTAAACGACTGTTCACAGAGTGCAGGTAAACGACTGTTCACAGAATGCAGGTAAAATGCTGTTCACATAGTGCAGGTAAACGACTGTTCACAGAATGCAGGTAAAATGCTGTTCACAGAGTGCAGGTAAAATGCTGTTCACAGAGTGCAGGTAAACGACTGTTCACAGAGTGCAGGTAAACGACAGTTCACAGAGTGCAGGTAAACGACTGTTCACAGAGTGCAGGTAAACGACTGTTCACAGAGTGCAGGTAAAATGCTGTTCACAGAGTGCAGGTAAACGACTGTTCACAGAGTGCAGGTAAACGACTGTTCACAGAGTGCAGGTAAAATGCTGTTCACAGAATGCAGGTAAAATGCTGTTCACAGAGTGCAGGTAAACGACTGTTCACAGAGTGCAGGTAAACGACTATTCACAGAGTGCAGGTAAAATGCTGTTCACAGAGTGCAGGTAAAATGCTGTTCACAGAGTGCAGGTAAACGACTGTTCACAGAGTGCAGGTAAACGACTGTTCACAGAGTGCAGGTAAAATGCTGTTCACATAGTGCAGGTAAACGACTGTTCACAGAGTGCAGGTAAAATGCTGTTCACAGAGTGCAGGTAAAATGCTGTTCACAGAGTGCAGGTAAAATGCTGTTCACATAGTGCAGGTAAACGACTGTTCACAGAGTGCAGGTAAACGACTGTTCACAGAGTGCAGGTAAAATGCTGTTCAGAGAGTGCAGGTAAACGACTGTTCACAGAGTGCAGGTAAACGACTGTTCACAGAGTGCAGGTAAACGACTGTTCACAGTGTGCAGGTAAAATGCTGTTCACAGAGTGCAGGTAAACGACTGTTCACAGAGTGCAGGTAAACGACTGTTCACAGAGTGCAGGTAAACGACTGTTCACAGAGTGCAGGTAAACGACTGTTCACAGTGTGCAGGTAAAATGCTGTTCACAGAGTGCAGGTAAACGACTGTTCACAGAGTGCAGGTAAACGACTGTTCACAGTGTGCAGGTAAAATGCTGTTCACAGAGTGCAGGTAAACGACTGTTCACAGAGTGCAGGTAAACGACTGTTCACAGAGTGCAGGTAAACGACTGTTCACAGTGTGCAGGTAAAGGGCTGTTCACAGAATGCAGGTAAACGACTGTTCACAGAGTGCAGGTAAACGACTGTTCACAGTGTGCAGGTAAACGACTGTTCACAGAGTGCAGGTAAACGACTGTCCACAGTGTGCAGGTAAAGGGCTGTTCACATAATGCAGGTAAACGACTGTTCACAGAGTGCAGGTAAACGACTGTTCACAGTGTGCAGGTAAAGGGCTGTTCACAGAATGCAGGTAAACGACTGTTCACAGTGTGCAGGTAAAGGGCTGTTCACAGAATGCAGGTGTGGATCTGACAGAATCTTCACACTGGTGTCCTTCTTGTGGCGGCATCAGAGCGGTGTTGAAAGCAAGCGGGGTTCGACCTGGCAACCTCTAGCAACGCATCCAATCAGTTACCCTCACTGACATAGTCGTGTCAGGTCCATCAGCATGCGCCGCGCCGAAGTCAAAGGAGCTGGGTCCTGTTTCTCCACAGTAGGAAACACCAGCACAACTCATCTCCTTCATCATGGGCGCTTGAGAACACCCGTCTTCCTCGAGCGCGGGTAAAGGGCAGGGACTTGGGGGGTGGGGTGGGGGGCGAGGGAAGGGGGGGGGGTTGGGGGGAAGTGTGGGGGACAGGATGGAGGGGTGGTGGTGGTGGGAAAGGCTGAATTTTCCCCACATCAAAAACGTTACAAGTGTTAAGCAATGCAAAGCATTAGTGGGAGAGCTCGAACAATAATCTATCCTGAATACTGCCGAAGTAACGACGCGCGAAAGACCGACATGGTGATGAACGTAAACAAACAGTCACAATCGCGCCACAGCGTCATCAGCGACCACCAGCCGCCGTTACGGTGGCTCGGCGGTGACTGCAGCTGGCAGGTCACAGAGGTCGGATCTCCATCAGAATGATGACCTCCTTTTTATGATGGACAGGGATCCGTCCGACCTGATCCTCCCCGAAGCAGTGCGCTGAGGACTCCCCTGGGAGGGAGGACGGCAACAGGCCGTCCTGTTCATGCCGCTCCCACAGTGTCGCTCACAATGCCTCACCAACTCAGCAGATGCCTGTCTCACCCGGGCCTGTTTGTCATCGGGAGACGTCACTGAGAGGAAGTGTCAAGAAGAGTCCTGTGGTGTGTAGTTTAAGACGTATACGGGCCCGTCATACTCTCAGCAGTAGCTGGCAACAGCGGAGGAGGAGGGGGAAGGGGATGCAGGGGGAGAGAGGCACCTGAGTTCCTCCTACCTGACTTTGATGCCTCCGGAGCGGCGTTCTTGTTGTAGGGGAAAGAACCTATGGACATGGAGCCATCAAACAGTAGTTGGTCTGCGGCACGTAAGCAACCCTGATTTTCGCGAGTGGGCTGATGCGCAGGTCATTTGGTAAGTCGTATACATGAGACACGGATGTAGCCGGCCGTTTTGTCCGACCCGGCCGTTTTGTCCGAGGTTGGACAAAACGGCCGGGTCGGACAAAACGGCCGGCTAAAACCCGGCTGTTTTGTCCGACTTTCAATTTTTTGTCGACAAAACGGCCTGGTTGGACAAAACGGCCGGCTCTATGTAAGCGGCCGTTTTGTCCGATATATTTTTTAATTGTTCTTTGCCCAGTTCCACTGGCAAAGAAGTATAAATTCGTCGCGTTCTGTTTTTTTTTCTTTTTTGTTTTTTGTTTTTTCTGTCTGTCGCAAGGATGTCTTCCGAACGGAAAGTCGGAGTCGCGTCAAACTTTGTGTGGTGGTGTGCCACATGAATGGCAAGAGACTGGAACAAGATGTGTGTGTGTGTGAGTGTGTGTGTGTGGTGTTGTGTGTGTGTGTGTGTGTGTGTGTGGTGTGTGTGTGTGTGTGTGTTGTGTGGGAGAGAGAAGAGAGATAGAGAGAGACAGACAGACAGACAGACAGAGAGACACAGAGAAAAAGAGAGAGACAGAGAGACACGAGAAAGAGTGAGAGAGAGAAAAGAGAGAGAGAGAGGAGAGAGAGAGAGGAGAGAGAGAGTCTATAACTTCATGTGACTTATAGATGTCAATGTGTGTCAACTACTCAGTGTGGTGTGTGTGTGTGTGTGTGTGTGTGTGTGTGTGTGTGTGTGTGTGTGTGGTGTGCGTGTGTGTGTGTGTGTGTGTGTGTGTGCACTGTGCACGTATGTATGTGTGTGTGTGTGTGTGTGTGTGTGTGTGTGCGGGGCGTCGTGCGTGCTTGCGTACCGTGCGGGGCGTGCTGCTTGCTTTGCGTGCGTGTGCCCAAAAAGTGGGGAAAAATACTTTCAGAAAGTGTTTGTGGGTTAGGTAAAAGGGAAAAAAAGACATTTTTAGGGAATAAAATGTCAGTGCTTTGTCAGCTACTGGGTTGGGGAGAGAGACAGAGAAAAAGGGTGGGGCTAAGATTGAGGGTAAAGGAAGGCGGGGGGGGGGGGGGGGGCCCGGAAGGGGGCAAAGAACTTTATCTGCCGTGCGGTTTTTGCCCCCCGTTTCCGGGCGATACGTTGTTATGGCTTTTCCCCTTTTTTCATGCACAATTTGTATTTAAAGGCTTGCTGATTTTGGTACTAGCGTAATGTTTTATCCCCCCTTAAAATTCAAGTATGGGTGACGTCACCCACATTTTGTCGATCGGGAAGGAAAATCCCAACATTTTTTTTTTTTTTTTAGGGGGAAAATGGGCCCTTTTTAACACCCTGGCTATTATATGACTTTTCAGAAAAGTGGGTCAGCTTATATGGATGTGTGTGGGGGGGGGGTTATGTCAAGTAAATCGAAGTTTCGAATTTTTGGGAATTATATTCAAGAACAATTTTTGGGGCTCAAAAGGGAGTTTAAAGGCAGCCCAATTTTACACTAAAAAAGGCCCAAAACTGCAAATAAAATTTAAAGGGGCCCAGGAAAAAAAGGAGGGGTGTGGCTTAAATACCCTTTTCCCAAATTTTTAAGGGCAAGGTTTTTTGACCCTTTACGTGTGACCTTCCAAAAACCGGAAAAAACATTTTTAGCCAATTTTTGGGCACGATAACATAGAAGGGTGAAACTTGGGATGAAAAGGGTTTTTTTGGTTTATTGCTCTCCCAAAAATGTCAAAGCAATTAAAGGGCAAAAAGGAAAGGCACAGGGCCAAAATTTAGCTCTCAAAAATTTAGGGTGCATCAATTGTTTCCCAAAAACCCCCCAAAGGTTTGACACAGTACCTCAAATTTTTTGTAAATTTGGTGATTTTTGGGGCCCCCCCCCCTTTTTCCCCTCTCTGTCTTTGTCTGTCTCTTCTTTTCTCCCCTTCCCCTCTCTCCCTTTTTCTCCTGCAGCCCGAAAAAAAATCACGGAATAAGACCCCTTTTGAAAAGTCAAAGGGCCCCTTTACGGCCAATGGTCACTTAAACCCCAAAATTTGGGCCCCCTGGGGGGATGACGGGCCCAATGGGTTTTTTTTTCCCCCAAAGTGATTTCTTTACTTGGGGTAGAAAGAAAACCAAACCCCACCCCAAAAGAAAAAACCCCGAAAGCCAAAGAATTTTTACCTTTTTTGCCAGTGAAAAAACGGGGCCAAAAAGGCCCCTTACCCTTTGAGCCGGGGTCGTATATAAAACTTTTCGCCGTGGGAAATTTTATCGCAGCGATAGCATTTCCCCGTGGGAAAAATTGTTTGCAGCGACAATAATTTCTGGAAAAAATGTCGCGCGACAACCTTTTTAAAGAAAAAAAAGCCCATAGGGAAAATTGTAGGGTGTCCAAAAAATGCCCGTAAATTTTCCCGGGGAAAAAACTTTCCCCTGGGGAACGATTTTATGGCGACCCGTTTTATATACGACACCCGGGCCCTTTTTTTCCAAACCCGGCCCTTTTGCCCACAAAAAAAAGAAAGTCGGACAAAAAAAACCGGGGTTTTTGGCCCCGGGCCCTTTTTTCCGTCCCCCGGGCCCTTTTGTCCACCTCGGACAAAAACCCGGCCCGGGGCGGGCAAAAAGGCCCGGTACAGACCCTGTCCCTTTTCTTCGCTCAGTCATTCATCCACTCGTTTATTCCCTAAACCGGGAAATCGTGCCAGTGTGATCTGACACTTGTGATGGGACGTAGCGCATTGGAAATAGTCCGCACGCAGTTGGGCCCCCCCTTTTATGAACCCGAACCCGATTTTGCCAACCCCACTTCCAAACATGTAAGTCGTGACGAAAATTCTCCAAAGGGGAGAGGTTTTTTAAAATTTATGTTCCTTTCTTTGTGCTCTATGAAACACACTCGATTTGCGAGAAACCCAAATCTTTTCTTGTGACGTGAGGTTTTAAGGGCCCGAAATGGGGTTTGCACTAGCACAACCCTTTGGGTTTTGGGAAAAAAATCAAAACCCCCTTTGGTTTAAAAGCGCAATTTTTGTGTGTGGGGGGGGGGGGGGTGGGGGGGGGGGGGGGGGGGGGGGGGGGGGGGGGGGGGGGGGGGGGGGGGGGGGGGGGGGGGGGGGGGGGTTTGGGGGGGGGAAGGGGGTTTTTTAGAAACCGCCCCGGACCAAAGAACCCCTTCCAAAAGACCCCCCCTTCCCCCCGGTCCCTGGTTTTTAACCCCTTCCAAAAGGGCAAACTCCACCCTCAATAAAGGTTTACAAAAGACCACAACAAAAACGAGAACACCTCCCCCAGGGAGTGGGGTGCGGGAAAGACCCAAATCCCCCCCCCCCAGCGCCCAACCCAAAAAACAGCCGTGAACACCCGGGACTGACAAACTCAAAGCCAGCGGGCCTGATATAAAAGGGGGGGCGCCAACGGTCGTGTTTGGGAAATCTCACCCCCCGACACGTAGGTCCGTCCTCGTCCTTGAGCCGGGCCCCCCCCCGCTAACACTCCTCTCCCTCCCCCCCCCCCCCCCCCAAAACCCCCCCCCCCCCCCCCCCACCCCCCCCCCCCCCCCCCCCCCCCCCACCCCCCCCCACCCCCCTTTCAGTTTTTTTCCCTTTCCAAACGTCCACTTCCCCCTCCCCAAAAATTTCCCCCTTCCCCACGCTCCGCATTTCCCCCTTCCCCCTTCC
>JAFLJL010015216.1:10000-15000 GCA_018398815.1 Conus ventricosus | reverse complement strand
GAGAGAGAGAGAGAGGAGAGGAAGTGAGCAGGACAGAGAAAGGGTCGGGGAGAAACGTGGTCTGGGAGATAGAAGAGACAGCAAGGTCTTAGAGTTTAAAAACAAGCTGGAAGAGAAGGAAACTAAGTTTGAAGCCCAGAGGTGGGTGAAGACAGACAAACTGAATTTGAACCCAGAGGTGGGTGAAGAAGACGAGAAGAAGAGTTCGACGTCGAGATCCAGAGACGACCACGAAGACCCAGTCCTGAACCCTGGCGCCAGTAAACCCAAGGGGGCATCAAAATCAAGCAGTGCTGAAGAAAAAAAACGTGAAGAGATTTTTTTTAAAAACTGGGGTTTTGTGGTGGGGGAAAGCGTGGGTTGTGTGTGGGGGAAAAAACCTGGCCAGGTAAAAAGTAATTTTATTTTTAACCCCGGGTTAGGAAGTAGTGTCTTTTATGTTTTTGATTTGGGCTGGGGTAATTGGATTTTTTTTCATATTGATTATAATTTAGCTTTAAAAATTTGGGTTTTTCCCGGGGTGCTCAGTCGGGGTTAGGAGGGGAAAGGGAATGCGTGACATCCCTTTCCCAGAGAGGAGGTAAATTTGGGGGGTGTGCCCCATGAGGTGCATATGGTGTATGAGGGGAAAAAGAAAACCCCCTTGGTTGTTTAACCCTGACTAAAAAATAAAAAAAATTAGGCATTTAAAAGCAATCCCTTAACGTTTTTCCCCCGCCCGGGCAAAAGTGGCGAGTGCCAGGTTTGGCATGGCCCAAATTAGTCTCAGGGGGGGGGAAACCCCCCAAAGTAAAGAAACTAGAGTTGTACGGGGGCCAAAGCGTCCATTTAAAGGAAATTTTAAAATTAGCTCTTTTTAATTTTTTTCCCTTTTTGTTTTTTGGGGTTTTTGCTGGTATTGACTTGGTGTTAGGGGGGTTTTTTTTAAATAAAGGGGCGATCTTGGGAAACAATGAAACGGGTTTTTTCAAACCCTTCACAAAAGGGCCTGGGGTTTTTAAGTTTTAAAGGCCCCTTTTTTTGGGGAAACCCCACTAAAACGGGGTTAGTGTATTCGTAACGTTTAGTAAATGTTTACTGCCCTTTTTCCCGGGGTTTAAAAGCGTAATGTTTTAGTGGTGTTTTAAAACATTCGGGGAAAAAAAATATGGTTTTGAGGAAAGTTTTACTCCCATTGGAAACTGATGGGTTTTTGGGGGGAGAAACTAGGATATACAGGGATGAACTGCGTAGATTCTTTGAAAACCCCAGCAAAAAGACTGAGAGAGAAAAAGGGGCCTGAAAGGGAAAGGAAATTTAAAAAAGGAACAGTTAGCAGGGGCCAAGAAAAAAAGAAAGATGCAGGGGAGGGCGAGAGAAAAACGTGGAATCAAAGAGTTTTAGCCAAAAAAAATTTGGATTTGGGGAAAAAAAATAAAAATTTTTTTTAAAAATCGTGTTGAAATAGACCCCAGTTCTGTGTCAGTAGGCGCAGCCAAGTTGCGCCCCTTTGATTTTAAACCCCCCCCATGTTCGGAGAAGAAACTGATTTTTCGAGGTTAAAATCAGTGGGTTTTTTAAATTGAATGGGTTTTCCCGGGCACGAGGGGGGCCCCCCAAAGGGGGGGACGGGGCAAAAAAACCCTGTCTGCCTTGTTGACAGGTCGTGCTTTTTTACCCCGTTTCCCCACCCTACCCAAAGGTGTTTTTTCAGGGGAGATTTTGACAAGGAGAAAAAAGCAGTACAAAAGGCATATGTTTTTGAGGGAAAAAGGTTTGGGCGTAAAGTTTCACAAAGGGGGGGGAGAATCAAAACGGGGGGGAGACTTTCACACATTTGGGGTTAGCGGGAAATCACTTTTTTTAAACAAATGGGGGGTAAAAAACTTAGTGGGGGGTAGAAGGGTGAATTTTTTGGAAGGGCCCTTTAAAGGACAGGGTTTGAAAAGGAAAATAATTTGTTGGTTGTGGGACGGGCCTCACAATCCACTTAAAGGGAAGGAAGGTGCAACCCCAATAGTGAAGTACTCAAAAAGGGCTGAAAACTTAGGGAAAAAAAGGGGTTTTTGTTTTTCCCTGTCAAGGGGGAAAAAGCCCAAAAAGCTTTTTCGAGGATAGCGGGCCCCGCACATGACTCGCATAATGTAAAAGGTTATTTACCCCCCTTTAAGGCCCCAGGGCCCCCTTTCACGGGGGGGCAAAAAAAGGGGGGGAAAACCAATAGCCACGTGGCTGGGAAATTGAGCGAACCTGTTTTCTGTGGGGTTTTAAAGGCAGGCCCTTTGGTAGAGAGCCCGATTTGGGCCCCCCAGAAAGTGCAGCAATGAGGGTCAGGCCAAGTGAAAGGCAGGTAGAAAATTTGGAAAAAGAGGGCAGTGTTATTTTGTTGGTTTGTGCTTTTGTGTTCACAGATTCGGGGGAAAAAAAAATTTGGAAATGTGCACAAAGGCAAAAAGTGGGGAAAAAAAATGGGGTTTAAATTGTCTTTTAGGATCTGGGGGGGCATGGTTTTTTATGGGTAAAGGAGTCCCGGGTTTTTGGGGAAGGGCCCAATTCCCGGGTAAAACAAGAGGTTTAGACAAATAGATGGAACAGTAGCAAAAAAATTTTTAAAAACCCCCCCCAGGGGTTTTTTTGCTACACCTTTTTAAATAGGGGGGGAAGGGTACGGGTTTTGGGTGTTCCAAAGCCCCTTTTTTAGGTTTTGGGTTTTTGGGGGAACATTCCAGGAGCACGTGGGTACGAAGCCCCAGACGGGATTTCTTTTGTCGAATAAAGAAAAAGGGAAAACCACGGGGGGGGAAAAAGGCCCCAGGCTTTAAAAACCACCCCGGGAAAAAAGCACTGGAGGTGCCCGGTTGAGCCCTAACCTCACCACTTAAAAGAAAGAACAAAAAGGGGGGGCTACTCGCCGGGAAAAAACGGGTTTTGGGGTTTGCTCACAGAGGGCAGAAAAAAAAAATTTTTAAAGAGGGTACAATCGGTTTTTGATTTTGGGGGAAAAAGGGCCCCATATTGTACCGAACTTTTACTAAACTCGCTTTGGGGAAAAAAAAAAACGAAAAAAGGCAGGTTGTCTTTTCCTAGGCAACGCAGAAAAGGGGCGGTGGGGGGATGTTGAAAATTTCATTTTATGTCCCCTCGGGCCAGGGAAAGGAAGGCCCCCAAAAGAGGGGTGACGGGGGGAGGGGGGTACTATGGGGGGGGTTATCCTTGGCGATATCGGGGTTTTTCTGTGCACAATGCAGAAAACTTTCCCGGGGGGGGTTAGGAAAAGGTGTGTGTACAAAAAAGGGGGGAACCCAGATGGTTTACCAAAAAGTTGGCCAAAAAAAAAGGGGCCGGTTCGAGAAGTCAGGAGGGGGGTTGGTGTGTCTTTTGCAGGGGTTCGTTGTATGCGGGGACGGGGGCTGGTTTGCGGGGCCCAAGTGTATGAAGGAAGGGGGGGGGGAAGAGAATTTCCTTTTAAAAGAAAAAAAAAAAAATTAATTTTGGTTATATGGCCCCACCCCCCCCCCTTTAAAGGGGCGGGTTTTTTTGGAGATTCCGGGTTTTAGGGTTGATATTTTTTTGGATGTGTTTTAATGTATTGATTTTTTTTTAATTTTTTTGTTGCAAGAAAACTCTTGCGTGCGTTTTTGGTGTAAGTAGGTTTATGGGGGCCCGGGATATTAGAAATTGGTTTAAAAAGGGGAAAAAAATGATGAGGTTTCATCTTTTTTTAAATTTTTTAATTTTTTAGCAATGGGGGGCATTGTTTTCGGGGTGGGGGGAAAGGGGGAATTGTAAAGGAGTTTGGGAAAACTCCCCCCAAAAGGCATTGGAGTTTGGGAGGAAAAAGGGGAAAACTTTTTTGTAGAAATTTTAAAAAATGGGGTTAATAGCCCAATTTTAACCAGGGAAACCTTAAACCCAGCAGAGGGGCCCCGAATTTGGGGGTAAAGGGGAAGGCCAAAAACAAAAGGGGTCAGTGACGGGATGACACCTAGGAGGAGAGTTGGGGCCCCCTGCCGGTGGGGGGGAAAGGGTGGGGGGAAGGGTGTAACCACTAAAACCTCGGGCTCCAAAGTGGCGTAAAAAGCTCAGTCAGCTGAGGTTCTTTTTTTTAAAAAAGTCGTGAAAAAGCAGGGGGCTTGGGTTCTTCGGGTGGTATTGGGCCTTGGGTCACTGTTTTTGGTTTTTAAATTGTTAGTGGGCCCGAATGCGGGGGTGGAGGGTTTTTTATAGGCCCCCCTTAAGTTTAATTTTCTGTGTTAAGTGACCCCCCGAAAATCGGCGGGGGGATTTTCGTGGCCCTTGGGCTAATTTTGTGTTTGCTAATCAATTAGGGGGAGGGGGTTTTGGGGTAAAAGCGATGTGTGGGGGGGGGAAAGGAGGGAAATTTTGGGGAATTTTTTGAAAAATAGGGGGTTTTGGAAAAAGCCCGCGTGGAAAAAAGGGGGGTGGGGCCGAAGGGGAATTTCCCTTTTTTGTCCATCCTATATAAACTTGGGGGGAAAAACATGCAGGAAAAAAACAACACCGGAGAAAAGGGGGAGAGAAGGGAGAGGGAGAGGGGGAGAGAGGAAAGGGGGGCGGGGGGGGAGGGGGGGGGAGGGGAGAAGGGGAGAGAGGGAGGGGGGAGGGGAGCAGGGCAGAGAAATTGGGGGGAGGAAAAAACCCTGGGTTTTGGGGGAGAAAAGAAGAGACAGCAAGGTTTAGGTTAAAGACAAGCTGGAAAGGAAAAAGGAAGGAAAATAAGGGGTTTTAAAACCCGAGGTGGGTGGGAAAACAGACAAACCCGAATTTGAACCCAAAAAGGTGGGTTTTAAAAAAGACGAAGAAAAAAAGAGTTCGACCCTTTGAATCCCAAAAAGTCGACCACGGGAAAACCCAGGGCCTGAAGCCTGGAACCGCCCGTCAACCCAAAGGGGGTCACCATCAAGCGTGCTTTAAAAAAAGGTTTTTGAAGGGGGACTTTTTCAAAAACTGTTTGGTTTTGGTTGGAAAGCGTGGGGTTTTTTGGGGGTTTTTGGGAAAAC
>JAFLJL010015216.1:0-5000 GCA_018398815.1 Conus ventricosus | reverse complement strand
CCCCCCATCCACCCCTCTCCACGCTCCCCACATCCCCCCCCCCCCCTCCACCGGCCACAGACAGGCAGGCAGACAGAGAGAAACACGCCCTTCTCTGCTTCCATGATGAGCTGTCGCCGGGCTGTGATGTAGTTGTGCTCGTCAAGGCGCCCGAGTGGCAATATGAAAGGGACCGGCACTCCCCAACAAAAAATGACATGCCAAGCAATCACGTGCGCAGGTGTGCGTCCGCTTGCTCGTTCACATGAGTGAATGAATGTGCGTGCGTGCGTGCGCACACATGTACGCATACACACACTTGCCCTCACGCGCCCGCGCGCGCGCGCGCACGTGTTTACAAGTACGCAGGTATATATACACACACTTTCTTTTAAAATTGTGTTCATATGCGCTAGACACACACACACACACGCGCGCGCAACGTGCACACACACATACACACATACACACACAACGTACACACACACATAACGTACACACACACACACACACACACACACACACACACACACACACACACACACACACACACACACACACACACAGTTATGCGCGCGTGCAGCCACACACACTCACACACACACACACACACACACACACACACACACACACACACACACACACCACACACACACACACACACACACACACACACACACCACACACAACGTCACTTCAACGACAGGAGATAGAGGAAAGAGAGAAAGCCCGAGTAATAGGGTCTGCGCCGACTGTCAGACGCCCTACAGTTCTACCGACATTTCCACATGGCCATGTAAAAGCACGAACGTAACATTTGTAACGATACTCAATCGTGACTTCATCAACGATCACACCACGAGAGCAAAGGGGGACAGAACTGCATGCTACACATGTAACAACAATATTGATGATGATAGTGATACACAGCCGTAGTAACGGCTATAACGGTAAAATGAAAAAGAGAACATCATCCGTGACCCATAATGAACATACCTGCAAATTTTCAAAAAGATCGGCCAAGTATTTTCTGAGATATTCCATAAAGAAGAAAAACCGTTAGGGGCCGTTATAACGGTAAAAATAAAACATCGGCCATCATCCGTGACCCATAATGAACATACCTACAAATTTTCAGAAAGATCGGCCCAGAAGTTTTGTCAGGAGCGAGTGGAACACATTTTGACCACGGACAGACAGACAGACAGCATTTCTTCGTTCCCATTGTAAAGTACTCCCTGTTCTAGAAGAACTGGGAGTACAAAAAACAGTGAATTATCTATTCTTCGGATGTTTCACACTGACATTAATGTATGCCCAGCTGTAAAAAAAAACAACAACAACAAAAAAAAAAAAAAAACACACACAACAAAAAAAAACATTTACCGTGTCCGATTCTAAGTCCTTTTCAACGCTCATCTTGTACCGAATTCGACAGTGAGAAGGGATTGCTCGTTCTTCATTCAAAACAAGCTTCTATAATCCGAATTTCTCTTCTTTTTTTTTTCTTCTTCTTCTTTTTTCTCCTTCCTTTTTCTTCTTTTCTTTTTTTTTTTAAACAAGAGAAAAAAAGGGCGTTACACACGTAAACATTTAAAGATTTTTTTCTTTTAACTTGAAGAGAACCTGAATTCTCGAAATTTAATATTGCAACTGTAAAATCATGAACTTCACTGTTAAATACTGAACATTGTGCACTTGAGTTTCTACACGCCTGCCCCTTCGTTGTTGTTGTTGTGTTGTTGTTGTTTCTCAAATCTGGACAAGTATACTGTGGTAATGAAGAGGATTAAAACCGTGCACTATAATAAAAACAGTAGTAAGAAAGCGCCAGTCTGTATGTGTATGCGCGCACACTCTGGCGTGGAGTGTGTGTGTGAGTAAGGGGTGGGTATGCGTCATAGTGTAGAACTATGAAACGGTGGGTATGAACATGTGAGTGTGTGTGTGTGTGTGTGTGTGTGTGTGTGTGTGTGTGTGTGTGTGTGTGTGTGTTCGTTTGTGTTTGCGAGAGAGAGAGAGAGAGAGAGAGAGAGAGAGAGAGAAAGTGTGTGTGTGTGTGCGTGTGCGCGCGCGCGCGCGCGCGTGCGCGTGACCGTGCGCGCGTGTGTGCGTGTGCGCGCGTGTGTGCGTGCACGCGCGTGCGCGTGTGCGTGTGCGCGCGTGCGCGCGCGCGTGTGTGTACGCGCGTGCGCGCGCGCGTGTGTGCGTGCGTGTACGCGCGCATGCTAGTGAGTAGGTGTGTGTACGTGTGTGTGCGTATTTATCAAAACGCTGCGAAAAGTTGTGCATTATGATGTTAATGTCAGCGCACTCGGGTGCTGTCCTCAGCAGTATCAGTGGGAGCCGGAAGTGTAAAAACCATATCGTCAGAGTTGGCCGGGTCTACTCCCCTACATCAGCATTGGCCAAACAGGCCAGCTCTTGTCAGTCTGATTGGGAGAGGGGGGGTGGGGGGTGGGGGAGGGGCGGTGGGAGGGGGGAAAGGGGGGAGAGTGGGGAGGGGGGTAGGGGTAGTCGTTTATCTGCTAATTAACAGCTTCCGATAAGAGAATCACACGCGCGTTCGTGTGGCACGAGGAGAGAGAGAGAGAGAGAGAGAGAGAGAGAGAGAGAGAGAGAGAGAGACGAGAGACGAGACGACGACAGACAGACAGGCAGGCAGACAGACTGACAGTCATACACACACACACACACACACACACACACACACACACACACACACACACACACACACACACAGAGAGAAACGTGTTGAAAGGGGTGGGATTGAATGAAATGACTTGGGTCCAGAGAGACAGACAGACTGACAGACAGACACACGGACAGACAGACAATCAGACAGATAGACAGACAGACAGACGCATTTTGAAGGGTGGGGTGGGGGTGGGGTGGGTGGAGTGGTATGACCATGACTGGGGTCCAGCAGTTAGTTATCCTGTTGCCGGTCAGCTACTGCGTCACACTCGCACCATCCCCCACCCCCCACCCCTCCACCCTCCTCTTCCCCTTCCCCCAAACCCATTCTCCGCTTACACCCCCCACCCACCCCCACCCCCACCCCCACCCCCCACCCCCACCCATCCCTTCTTCTTCCCTCCTCCTTCCCTCTACCACCAGCAAAAATCACTGTCATCACGTCTGCAATGATCGATCCTGGGTTGAGTCTCTCTCTCTCTCATTCCAAGGGGGGGGGGGTGTGGGGGGTGGAGAAAGGGGATAGGTGATGAATGCGAGAGGGGAAAGGCGTGGGGGGGGGGGGGGGGGGGGGGATGCGGAGGCTTGAGCGATAGGACTCATCCAGGATGGGTCGGCCAGCACATGGGAGGACAGTGGAGAGAGAGAGAGAGAGAGAGAGAGAGAGAGAGAGAGAGAGAGAGAGAGAGAGAGAAGAGAGAAGAAGGGGGGGTGAGGGTAGGTAGGGGTAAGGGTGAGACGGCCGAGCAGAAGAAGTTGGAGAGAAGAATGCATGCTGAATGAATCTGGGGATGACGAGACAAGGGGGAGAGGAGAATGGAGGAGAGCGGTGGGGTGGGGGTGGGGAAGAGGAGGAAGGGAGATGCACTGCCGTTGGTTGATGAAGGAGAGGGTGGGCGAGTAGCGGTGGGGGTGGCGGGAAAGGGTTATTCGATGGGCAGATTTTTTTTTTTAATATTATTTTAGGTCCGTGACGGCTGTGTAACGAGGGAGGCGATTGTCCACCATGTGTGATGAGGGAGATGTGTGATGAGGGGAGATTGTCCACCATGTGTGATGAGGGGAGATTGTCCACCATGTGTGATGAGGGAGATGTGTGATGAGGGGAGATTGTCCGCCATGTGTGATGAGGGAGATTGTCCACCATGTGTGATGAGGGGAGATTGTCCACCATGTGTGATGAGGGGGGATTATCCGCCATGTGTGATGAGGGAGCTGTGTGATGAGGAGAGATTGTCCGCCATGTGTGATGAGGAAAGATGTGTGATGAGGGAGATGTATGATGAGGGAGATGTGTGATGAGGGAGATGTGTACGAGGGAGATGTGTGACGAGGGAGATGTGTGATGAGGGAGATGTGTGATGAGGGAGATGTGAGATGAGGAGATGTGTTATGAGGGGATGTGTGATGAGGGGTGTGTGTTGAGGGAGGTGTGTGCTGAGGAAGATGTGTGATGAGGGAGATGTGTGATGAGGGAGATGTGTGATGAGGAGATGTGTGATGAGGGGTGTGTGTGATGAGGGGGATGTGTGATGAAAAAAGATGTGTGATGAAAAAAGATGTGTGATGAGGGGGATGTGTGATAGGGAGATGTGTGATGAGGGAGATGTGTGATAAGAAAAGATGTGTGATGAGGGAGATGTGTGATAAGAAAAGATGTGTGATGAGGGAGATGTGTGATGAGGGAGATGTGTGATGAGGGAGATGTTGATGAGGGAGATGTGTGATGAGGGGGATGTGTGATGAGGGGATGTGTGATGAGGGAGGTGTGTGATGAGGTGTGAGATTGTCCAACATGTGTGATAAGGGGAGATTGTCCACCACGTGTGATGAGGGGAGATGTGTGATGAGGGGAGATTGTCCACCATGTGTGATGAGGGGAGATTGTCCACCATGTGTGATGAGGGAGAGATTGTCCACCATGTGTGATGAGGGGAGATGTGTGATGAGGGAGATTGTCCACCATGTGTGATGAGGGGAGATTGTCCATCATGTGTGATGAGGGGTGATGTGTGATGAGGGAGATTGTCCACCATGTGTGATGAGGGGAGATTGTCCATCATGTGTGATGAGGGGAGATGTGTGATGAGGGGAGATTGTCCACCATGTGTGATGAGGGGAGATTGTCCATCATGTGTGATGAGGGGAGATGTGTGATGAGGGAGATTGTCCACCATGTGTGATGAGGGGAATGTGTGATGATGGGAGATTGTCCACCATGTGTGATGAGGGGATGTGTGATGAGGGGAGATTGTCCACCATGCGTGATGAGGGGAGATGTGTGATGAGGGGAGATTGTTCACCATGCGTGATGAGGGGAGATG
>JAFLJL010015214.1:17500-22500 GCA_018398815.1 Conus ventricosus | reverse complement strand
CTATTGTGAATATGGTCAGACACATTTTTGCCTGGTACAATCATTAATCTTGCCTGAAAATATTATAAATACTTATTGATATGTCCCACACCATGTTTAAATAAAAAACCAAACATACCCAAACCCATAATTCTGTCAAACAAAAACTAACTTTGGAGGCCCATTATTTTCCTTTAGAGTCCTTATCTAGAAGCTTATTGTTTGGCTTTTCTAGAATCTATCGTACACATTTGCCATAATTTTAAGCCAATAACGAATGCTATTACAGCAGATAAAACAAATATTGGGTACGGGATTGTTTCTTTCTCCATATATCATAGCATTCGGCGTACGTCTGGTCTACACCAAGAACTTTTTTAGACGAGCCCAAATAAATGCACAGATTCACAAACAAGTAGCAGCTTTGCAAGCCCCATAATTCAGAGCCGGAAAGTAGAACGGGCTGTTAACTGGGATTCGAATAACTTGATGAATACCTTAAGGGAGGTATATGCAAAACAATACAACTTTTTTCATCATACACATAACGCATCTTGCCCTACTTGCAAAGAGGGGGGTACAAGCTCCTGTGAAACTCAACGTGTAGAAAATATTATACCTATATACCTATAATCCTTATCATCTGCCATATAAAATCACCATAAAACCCATCTTTCCCTTGCAACCAAGATTCCCCCCTGACGAAACACATGATATACTTTTTGACATATTAACTTTAATTGAAGAGTACGCCAGCTCCACGTCGTAAATTATTCAACTGGGCTAGGTAACCAACGCGTTTCTGATATCAAAATTATCATCAGCTAATAAGAGAATATACAACTCTAAGGTACAAGAGACAACAAGGCACCGATGTCTACCATTATTAATAACTTCTATAGCTAGTTCATTTATAAACAAGGAAAATAAAAACTGGACTACATGCATCTCCCTGCCTGACCCCACTGTACAATTAATGATATCTTGTCAGTTTAACCTACCATCACCGACTCTAGCTCTAACAACAGTATACATGCTTTAATACACCTATATATTTACCACAGATACCATTTTTTTTGTAGTATTGGCCAAGTATATTTCTTATTGATGAACAAATGCCTTTTGAAAATCGTATAAAAGCAACATATACTTACGATTACGAAATACTGCTTGTGGATTAGTGCAACAAAGTAAACATGTATGATCCACGGTCGAATAAACCCTTTTTGAATCCGCTTGCTGTTCCCCGGTATATTATGCGTCATCACCCATTCTGTATTCTCCTATTAATAATTATTCCAATAGTTTACGCTAATCACTAGGAAATTCCTCTTTAATGATTGGATTGTCACACATTCGCCTTTTTTGATATAAGCAAAATAATTGATTCACAACCAATTAATCAGGGTACATGCCCTCCACAATTAACTTATTAAATAATTTATGAAAAAATAGCACAGCCGTTTTTGTGTTGGCAATGTTTAAATAAGTCCTCCAATTAGAACCATCTGGGCCAGCTTACTTGCTTTTTTCCAGTTTTCAATAGCTAAAGTAACCCTCTCTATGGATATTGGACGATTAAATGAACTAGCTACGTCAGCATCCCGCCATTTCTTCATATTAAACTGTCACTGACATTCTGTCCGTAACAATTTTTGAAATGATGAAACCAAGTATCGCTAGTTATCTTATTCTTTGTGTTTTCCTTTTGAAAGTACTTTCTTTACATCTCCCAGAAGTCTTTTTGACATTTAACTGAGGAATCAATTATCTTATTAAGAACTTGTTATACTCTTTCTCCCCTTTCTTTTTAACAAATTTCTTTCTTGTATTCCCGCCCTTGCAACACAATTAAGCCGCTCTGTCTTGTGATCATGATACTACATTAATATCTTAATAAATTGTTCTAAGCTTTAGGTTACGATTCGGCACGCTTATCATACCAATCATCATATCAGTCATTTCTATTGACACATATATGCTTCTTCATACACTTAGCCACTTTCCTTTACACTCTCTTTAAACATGTTCAAAGCTTCATATTACGTCGGATTGTATCATATCTATGCATTTTCCCGATTTTTGCTAAAACATCTACCCCACAAATTGTTCTTTGAAATCGATTAGAACAATCAATTATTCCATACAAGTTTCCTTAATCTATGGTTTATGTCCTTGTCTAGCTGACCGATATTGTCAAACAACATTTTCCTTTGAAAAACAGCTAATGAAAGAAAACAGCATGAGAACTGAATCTATGGGCGTCTAAAACTTTGAAATTACATGAGTCATATACCAAAGCAAGAAGGATCGCTTGAAATAATAAATAATAACCAAGCACTGGCACCAGAAATCAATATGTATGTAAGCGTCCTTTCCAGTCGCCTGTACATACCCCCATTACCAATACAACAAATCCAGCAGTGCATAGATTTAGTAACAACTTTCCGGAATGAGTTAATGACAGTCTTCAGAGTCACGGTTTTATACTGAGAGGAATGTCTATTACTTTGTCTATCAAAAATGGTTTTTCCCGAAAAAATCTGAGAAATATTGCATGTTCTACTATTCAAGTCTCAATAATTATACATACAACATTCTTTTCTTTACATACATGTCTAACAAACACATCTCAAGTAAACTGATTCCTTTTCAAATAATCAAAAAGGTATAAAAAGGAGAATTTTTCCGGATGAATGTACAACAAAAATTACAAAACATCTTTTCTGTTCCAAATATTTTTTTGTCAATTACAATTCACAAAAATTGGAGTAATTGACACAACGGCTTTTACAAATGGGAAAAACTCTTCCTGATCAAACAAACAATTCCACCTGATGGTCTCCCCTGTCTACTGAATTGTCAGCAGGTTGCAAAACACAGCATAGTCAGAAAATAGATTATCAAACGTCCACTCACAAGATACGTTTCAACAAGACAGACAAAATCAAACTTAAAAGAAATGCAAGAAATCTGATCGCAAGTTTTGACTTTTATGCCATTAAGATTCCATGACAAAAAAGAGAAAGGTTTGTTTTCATTATATTACACCGCCCCTCTCCTACCTCCCTCGCTCTCTCCTCACACACACGGGATTTTTCGTAACTGGCTCTGGCTGGTTACTGCAACTCACCCGCAACTGTCAACACGAACATCGCTGTCCTGCCTAGTGCTGTTGGCGAGATTACCGTGTTACTGATTTTTTCCTGATCCCCTACATTTAATGTCATGAGGAAGAAAAATCTGGCCGGCCCTAACCTATCTAAGTCCTGAGCCCTCCATGTCTACAAGAAATATGATTTTCCGTCGATCACTATAATGGATCATAGATCATGTGGCTCTCTTCCCGTCTGATCTAGCTTTTTTCAAGTGTGGTGAAACAAGCCTGATTTCCCTGACCCTGGATGAGAATCTTCCTCCAACCAAGACACGGCTGCCTTTCAGGTTTTTCTTTCCTTTCAGGATTTGACTTTGTCCTTGAAAAGGTGCATGCAAGCAATGAGGGAGAGTCAGATTTGGCACTGAGATCGGGAATCCTGTCAAAACTCTACTTCTTAGTCCATGTTTAGTCTTATCATTCAGCACAGAAGGTACTTTCCCTTCACAGTCATAATCGTTGCTCCCGTTCTGGTCCCAGCATGCCATAAAAAATCAGATTATTGCGTTTTGACCTCCCCTCTAAATCATCCAGTCTTTCTTTCTAACTGCTCAACTTTACTCAGGAGATCACGTTAGCTTCGGCCAGAGCTCATTATCTCTTTTCAAATCCCCACCTCCTCTCTCAAAGTGTCTCACGTCAGACTCAGGGCTGAACACTTTCCTCAAGATCGTCAAACTTCATAACAACATTATCAAACTTAACAGTTCATGGTGACTTACGTTCTGCAAACATCCATCAAATCTGCTCTAGATGGTTCTTCAAGAGGGGGGTTCCCGCGTTTAGGAGGAGTAGTGGTGGTCGTCTGCGCCCGGAACGAGGAAAGGCAATCCTACCCTGCTCCTGTGGCTCGCCGGTGCACGGATGTCAGCATAGTGGGCATTTAGGAAAGTGGGTGTCGACTGCCCACTGTCCCGCCGATGAAGCGCCCCCTTGGTCCGCTGTGGGCCGCGTCCTGACTCCGAGCCGGGTCTGCTTCATGCTGTCCGTCCTGGGCCGGGGTGCTGCTCCACAATCGCCACAGCGCAGAAGTAGCCCGCCCCCAAAACATCAAGGTGAGGAGCAAGCCAAGGTGCACCGTCCGTCCTGGTTCGTGGGTCAACATGGCGATCGAAATGGGGCCGCCTTCTTTCCTGGCTCGCTTCGCCATGAAATTGGGTGTAGTCGGGGACGAGATCCACTCCCAACCTCGCCCTAAAAACTAGTGTCCAGAGGCTCGTACTGACTGAATCCCAAGTTCAAAGTACCGGTTGTACAGTCCACGGTAAACGTAAATAAAGACAAGAAAACTTCGGTGCTCTTTAACTGTCCGACTGCTCGTACTGTGACACGTTCACGCCCCCCGAGAAGAGAGAGAGAAATAAGGTACAAAGGATCACACGGGGGGGGGGGGGGGGGGGGGGGGGGAGCAAGAGAGAGAGAGACGAGAGAGAGATACGAAACTATAATCATATTAGGCCACTGCCCTCATGTAGGTGCATAGTTTCAAACATTTTGTCCCAGTCCTGGCAATCATAAACAGTGACATCGTTCATGACACACTAGCAGTAATGTAAGAAATGAGAATAACGTATCTAAAAGCCTTATAAAATAGATTGACTAATTCTAACTGTTTTCTCTAGTGGTGCACGTCATACAATACTAAATTGATACGACTTGAGTGTGATAATATTTCGACGCTATGTAATTGTGCTCTTAAGTCATGTAGAACATGACACATAAGACAAATGCATCTTATTTCTTTCTCTTTTTGACAAAGTGGACATATTTGTCGTTTTCCCCTCTGTGTTTTCTTTAACGATTATGATTACTGCAATTTCGGAAATGCCAAGCATAAATTTTAATCAAATTAAATGTTAAATGT
>JAFLJL010015214.1:0-5000 GCA_018398815.1 Conus ventricosus | reverse complement strand
AAATGTGGCAAGCGGATTGCCGGCTGGACGTCGTGGGTTGTGATTCCTGCCAGAGGCATTTCTTTAATGGATTCAACTGGCTGCCCCGACCAGCTTCATCTCAGAGTCCAGTTTGCTATGGGCTCAACGGGGACGGGATTGGGGGGGGGGGGGGGGGACTGGGACCAGGCGGATGAGGTTCCCCCACTTAATGGATGCGTCTCTGAAAGTGTTGCCCCCAAAATGCCCCTGACCAACACCGCAGTGTGTCTGGATCTCTTGGGCCTGGTTCACGCCAGGGTATGATTAATGGAAATGAGATCAGAATATTGTCCCTGTCATGTAGTCTCAGACCGACCAGAATTTGAAATCCTTTGCATCATCTTCCTCATCATCCTGATCATCGATGCAGCATTTAAAATGTCTTGAATTCGCTCGACCGGCTGTCATGGTAACCAGAGCTTTGATCGCCTCTCGACATTTCTTGCTTTGGTTTGATTCGGTTGGGGGGGTCACCAGTGTTGGCAACTCCATGGGGGACTGTCGTTGGATGGACGTGATGGCTTCTTCCAGAGGGGCACCTCATCGGGCGCCCTCCACGACTCAGCAGTTATTGTCGTCTGTAGGGGGGGGGGGGGGGGGGGCTTAGTAAGGGGTGTTCTGCGTATGTTGGGTGGAGAACAAGCGCTTCTGGACACCATCCAAGTGACTTGGCAGCAGCGCAGGGTGTCCTCTGGTGGGTTTCCTAATGACGACTTGGACAATGGACTGCCGGTGCCAGACGGGCCAGGCTGTGCTGCAGACGGGGACGGGGGGGGGGGATGGGGGGGGGGGGGGGGGGGGACGGGGAGAATGAGGGGTGTGAGGGCAAAGCCACAGAAGATGGGACAGCAAATAAAAAAAAACAAAAAAAATAAAGGAAAGTCAGCAAGAAAAGCAGAATAAAAGAGAAGAAAAAAATGTCAATGCTTGAAAAAAAAACCATGTGTGTTGTTGTTTGCAGACCTCGTGTTTAAACAGCTAGTGTTTTGAATGAAAATGTCTTGGGCCTGTATGGACTCGAGCGAGCTGAAGTATGTTCCCCAGTTGTGTTTTCATAGTTCACGTACGAGCTGACCACACAAATTGTAAGCTACAGTCGGCGTGATATATAACAGTTTTCTTCTTACATCTTTGAACTGGTAATACTTACAATTCACTGGTGATGCTATAACCCGTCTTCTTTGACAGTGGCACCCCAGTTAAACATACTCTGATAAGCGTTCAGTTGTCAGCTTAAAAAATGCACTACTGTCGACAGGAT
This sequence comes from Conus ventricosus, assembly GCA_018398815.1. Lineage (NCBI taxonomy): Eukaryota > Metazoa > Mollusca > Gastropoda > Neogastropoda > Conidae > Conus > Conus ventricosus. The sequence continues at coordinate 3,718 of JAFLJL010015214.1, read as the reverse complement.
TGTGAAATCTTTCTCGTATCAAAGAGTAGATATATGTTTGTTTGTGTTTTGGAAATGGGTTTTTTCGTGTCGTGCGTTTGTATTGTTTCTGTTCTAATGATAGGTTAGAAATTGCTGACTTGTATGTATGTATGTATGTATGTATGTATGTATGTATGTATGTATGTATGTATGTATGTATGCATGTATGTATGTATGTATGTATGTATGTATGTATGTATGTGTGTGTGTGTGTCATGGGTTTGTATTGTTTCCTGTTCTAATGATAGGTTAGAAATTGCTGACTTGTATGTATGTATATATGTATGTATGTATATGTGTGTGTGTGTATGTATTGATTATATATATATATAGACATCTAGTCCATGAGGAAACTGGTGGATTTCCAAACTTTGCATTGTGTGTGTGTGTGTGTGTGTGTGTGTGTGTGTGTGTGTGTGTGTGTGTGTGTGTGTGTGTGTGTTGTGTGTGTGTGTGTGTGTGTGTGTGTGTGTGTGTGTGTGTGTGTGTGCGCGCAGTGTTTATTCAGTTCTGACTGCGGACAGTGTACATGCAGAATTATGGGTATCCTGCAATTGCTCTAGCAAAGCTATATTTATCTGGTGATGCTAATCATTTTTCCGGTGCTGCCCATCACCCATGCTTTACCCCGTTACTTCATCTTCCATTTACGTTGTGTGCTGTCAATGGAAGCATATTTCAGCAAAAGGCGTGTGTGTGTGTGTTGTGTGTGTGTGTGTGTGTGTGTGTGTGTGTGTGTGTGTGTGTGTTTTGTGTGTGTGTGTGTGGCGTGCGTGCGTGCGTGCGTGGTGCGTGCGTGCGGCGTGCGTGCGTGCGTGCGTGCGTGCGTGCGTGCGTGAGTGCGTGCGTGCGCGTGCGTGCGTGCGTGCGTGCGTGCGTGCGTGCGTGCGTGTGTGTGTGTGTTTTGTGTTTGCCTTTTTTTTTTAATTTTAAAAAAAATGATATCTAGTACTTCGAGGAAAAAGCGCTCTTTGTATGACTGTTTATGGAAATGATTTTTTTTTTTTAATCGAAAAGAACAAAAGGCTTCCGCTCTTTGAAACTTCTGATACATTGTTTTCTCAAGACTCGGCAAAAGAATGGAGGGGAGGCAGGAGAAAGGGAGGGAGGAGGTGAATGGAGATGAGAGAGAGAGAGGAGGGAGAGAGAGAGAGAGGGGAGAGAGAGAGAGAGACGAGAGACAGAGCCCAGAGCAGAGAGTGAGACGAGCGAGACAGAGACAGAGCCATATATATATATTTATATATATATATATATTATATATATATATATAATTAAAAATATATTTATATATAATAATATATAACCCCAAGAAGAGAGTGAGAGAGAGAGGGAAAAGGAGAGAGAGAGAGAGAGAGAGAAACACCACACACACACACACACCACACACACACACACACACACACACACACAAACACATACCACACACACCACACACACACCACACACACACACACACACACACACAAAACGCACACACACACACACACACAAACACACACACACACACACACACACCCACACACACACACAAAACAAAAGGGGGGGGTGGGGGGTGCGCAGTCAGACAGAAAGAGACAGAGAGAGAGAGACAGGCAGGCAAACGCAGACACAGAGAAAAGAAAAGTTTTCAACTGACGCATATCTCCCCTGGAGTCTCTTATAGACTCTACCTTCATGGAGAGTTTAAGTAACTAGATATATAGAGAAAGGAAAAGCAGGAGTGTGTGTGTTGGGGGGGGGGGGGGGGGGGGGGGGGGCTGGACGAGCGTATGTGTGTTCATCTACCCTCATCCCAGAATAAAAAAACATGCTGTGTTTTTTTTTCTTCTTCTTCTTCTTCTTCTTCTTCTTTTTTTCTTCATTTCTTCTTCTTCTTCTTTTTCTTCTTCTTCTTCTTCTTCCTTCTTTCTTTCTCCTTCTTTCCCCCTTTTTCTCCTTCTTCTTCTTCTTTCTTCTTCTTCTTCTTCTTCTTCTTTTTTCTTCTTCTTCTTCTTCTTCTTCCTTCTTCTCCTTCTTCTTCTTCTCTCTTCTTCTTTTTTCTTCTATCTCTCCTTCCTTTCTTCTATTCTCTCTCTCTCTCTCTTCTTGTCTCTGTCTGTCTTTTTTGTCTGTTTTCTGTCTGTCTGTCTGTCTGTCTTCTTCTTCTCTCTCTCTCTCCTCTCTCTCTCTCTCTCTCTCTCTCTCTCTCTCTCTCCCCCTCTCTCTCTTCTCTGTCTCTGTTGACGACGACGGACAGTGGTTTCCTCTGACGGACTGAATCAAGCAAATATTTTAGCGCCCGACATTGCAGATCACGTAGCATACTTTCTGGATTCTCTGATTTCCATAAAACTGCGCCCTCTCCTTGCAAACTTTTCATGACAGTCTGCCAGTTTGAAAGTTGTGTGTTTTTTTTTTTCATGTCGTTCCCGTGGACGAGAATATTTAAAAAAAAACCCCAAAACCTATTTTTTAATCAAAAATTTCGGTTTGTTTTTTTTTGTTTTTGTTTGTGGCTCGTTTTTGGGATGAATGGGCACCAAAGGGGGTTTAGGTTTTTTTTGTTTGTTTTTTTTTTAAATTTTTTTTCCCCCTAAGGCCAAAACCCCCTTTTCTTTTTTTTGGTGCTTAACTGTCCTTTCATCTAAAAAAAAAAAAAAAAAAAAAAAAAGGGGAAAAAATTTTTTTTCCAAACTAGTTTTTTTTTTCTTTCTCTCCCCTCTCTCTTTATTGTTTTTCGTTTCTTTTCAACCAAACTCTTCAACCAAAGCATGTCTGTGCGTTATTTACAAAAGGGCAGATTTTTTTTGATTTTAGGTTTTGGTAATTTGGGCAGAGGTTTGGGTTTGTTAATGCTCTAATGTGTATGTGTTGCTTATACAAAGGAAACAACATAATGAGAAAAAAGGACTTAATTACTTCAGTTTTCATTTTGTTTTACACATACACCCGACAACCCCCTTCTCTCCCCCCCCCCCCCCCTCTCCTCTCTCTCTTCTCTCTCTCTCTTCTCTGTCTCTCTCCTCTCTCTCTCTCTCTTCTCTTCTCCTCTCTTCAAATATGTTAATAGGAAGTTACCTTTAAGCACTACCTAAAGCAAAATTATGCGTAAACAACAATTCCCTATATACACACGTGAAAGGATATCATTGGTCCCGTTGCTCGTCTCTCCTTTTTTCCCATACCAAGCGCTTTAGAGATCTTCACGCACACCACCACTACCCTATCACCCACCCCCCCAAATCCCTCCCCCCCCTACAACCCCCCACCTCTTTGCCCCCCTCCATCCCACCCCCCCACCCCCCCCCCCCAAAAAAAAAGAAGGAGAAAAAACACACGAGAGGAGATGAGAAGAGGGAGAGGGAGAGAAAGAGAGAGAGAGAGAACGTTAGCAGACAGACGGACAGAGACGGCGTCTTTTAATGAATTTAGGGATTTAGTTTGTTACATGTCGTCTCACAGTTGTCTCTTCCCCGATGAAGCCAATCTAATAGCGAAAAGAGTGTATGCAGGACTCTCCTCATTTTCCACATTCCCCATGAGTTAACAGGCGCAGGAAAAGGGGACAGTGCGCAGAGACACTGGCTTTATTCCACAGTATCTCTTTAGGTCACACACATAAACAAGACCATTTCCTGCGAAAGCGCTATATTTCCTGCAGAAGCATACTATTTCCTGCAGAACCGCTACTATTTTCCCGCTAAAGCGCTACTCT
>JAFLJL010015213.1:13603-28580 GCA_018398815.1 Conus ventricosus | reverse complement strand
CATTGATCTCCACCACAAACTGATTAGCTGGCTTTTACAGCACTTGTAAACACTGGCCATAGACACGAACAGTCGTCCTTGTATAACTTGAGGCCCGGGCTGTTTCCTCGGCAAGGGGATCGGCTTACAGGGTGATCAACAGCTGGAAGCAATCAAGACGTCTCGCTGCGCGTCGGCAGCACAAACACCACATAAACGGTTGAAGAATCGTGAGGGAAAGAGCAATTTCACACTGATATTTTCCTTAAAACACACGTATTCAAATAAGAAAAATCCGCTTCTGTTCACAGAAACAATGCACGAAGCACCAGGCACTGTGTGGTCAATTCTACACGGGAGGAAAACTGAATAGATATAAAACACGACTCAGCAAATAAACAGAACGCAGCAGCTCGGGAAAAACAACGTCCGCACCGGTCGGTGGCGGCGACAGACAGAGAGACAAGAGAGAGAGAGAGAGGAGAGAGAGAGAGAGAGAGAGAGAGAGAGAGAACAACAAAGACGGAGTGGAGGGAGGGACGGACGGGGAGAGAGAGAGAGAGAGAGAGAGAGAGAGAAGAGAGAGAGAGAGAGAGACAGGGAACAACAAGACGGAGTGGAGGGAGGGACGGACGGACGGACGGAGAGAGAGAGAGAGAGGGGAGAGAGAGAGAGAGAGAGAGAGACAGACAGACAGATAGAGAGACAGACAGACAGACAGACAGATAGAGAGACACAGCAGAGCTGGCCGATAGACTGATCAATGCCGGATATGACAGATGAAAATAATTTGGACAGAGATCAGAGAGACAAACAGACAAGATAGACACAAACTAATATAAATGAGAGAGAGAGAGAGAGAGAGAGAGAGAGAGAGAGAGAGAGAGAGAGACAGACAGACAGACAGACAGACACGCAGACAGATACACAGACACACAGAAACAGAGACAGAGAGCATAGAGACAGAGAGTTACAACGACAGACATTGAGACAAACAGACAGAAAAAACGAGAGACCAAGACAGAACGGGACACACACACACACACACCACCACACACACACACACACACACACACACACACACACAAACTGTATACAGTGAAGTGGCTTCCACAACACCGCTGTCGACGCGCGGTGTGCATTCTCTCTGAATCACATGGACCACAGGGAGAGTACCATAACGATGAAAGGAGACTGCGTCGACTTGTTAACATCAGCTATTTTGATTCATATCTAGAAGGTCAAAGGCCGATTACTTAAGACCTATTGATTACCAGGCATTCATTGTGACAAGATGGCTATGTGTTGGGATAAAGCTGAAGGCTGACAATGAGGCTAGCGTGTTGAGGTCGAACATAACATTTATCACCTTGCGCACAGCGTTTGTAGTAGCAGCGTAAATCACAGTATTTTCATAGTCATCATTGTGAATTACGGCGGCACCAGCGCAGTAGAGTAACACGAATAATAGTATGAAAAACAGGATTCGTCTAATCGTTTAAGAAGTAGTAACGACAGAAGTAGTCGTAGTTGTTTTTGAAACAGCAGTAATGGTGGTGGTTGCGGCAGGTGGTGGAAATGGTGGTGGTGATGGTAAAAGTAGTAGTAGTAGTAGTAGTAGTAGAATTGTCACGGAAAAAAAATAAACAACCAAAGTCGTGGTCCGGGTTGTTTGGAATAAGCTCTAACTCAAATACTCTGGGCGCCAGGCAGACGGCCCCATGTGTCAGGTCCAGCCAATTAAGCATAGCGGAGAGGCTCCACGGATACGGTCTGTCCAGCCAGACGGACTAAGTAGCTGACCGACGCCTCGATGTCTGGTCGAACGAGTCTCGACGCCCGGATCAGACTCATCCGGCCAATTTGAGCACAGCGAGAGGCTAATCCTAATCTTCCACGGAGACAGCATCGGCCCTGTAGACAGTCGGAGTGGCTGACCAACGTCTCGATAGGTCTGGGCCAGACTGATCTAGCCAATTTACGACCAGTGCCCACAATTAGGTCGACGTCGCCGGAAAGGGAGAGGGAGAAGGTAGTGTGTGGTGGGGGTGAAATCAAGCTAATCAATTAAATGACCAATTGACCACAAGAGTAAGGCGTGTAGGCGTGACTGTCATGATTTGAATATCCAATGGAATTAGGAGATAACTTCGGGTACGAGGGGGTTTAAAAATACTGACCAATGGTACTCACCCTTGGACACGTAGGTAGGGGATAAAGTAATGCGTGAGTGAGAGAGGAAGAACGAACAGGGAGAGAGAGATGAGGAGGTTCTGGGTGTAGTCTCTGCACGAGAGAAAAGGCAGAGAGATGAAGAGAGGAGGAAGGAGAAACGAACAGAGGACAGAGAGAGAGAGGTTCTGAGTGTAAGCTCTGCAGGAGAGAGGGCAGAGAGAGAAGAGAGAGGAGAGAGGAGAGAACCCAAGTTGTAGCATTTAGCACCATAGATAGTCTGCAGAGGGAGGACTAAAGAGAGATGTGGAGAGAGAGAGAGTTGCTAACTAATGAAGAGAAAAAGGAAGAAAAGAAAAGGAAAAGAAAAGCAACCATGTCCATTTGATAGAGCAGACTAGAAGAGAGAAGAGGGTCCCAATGCGTTGATGCAGGAAGAAAGGAGAACAGATCGATGTTGATAGTCACTGTTCCATCTGAACCGGGGTTCGACCTCATACGGCAGCGTCACTTTGTCAAGCAGAACCCCACAGACCAACGCCAGTGCCAGCAGTCTAGCCTGACCAGTGCCAGCAGACCAACACCAGTGCCAGCAGTTGTGTCGTGCTTGTAAAAGTGACAGTGAAAAGAAGAAAAAAAGGACAGAAAAGACAGTGATTCGTGAATAGTTAAGATCACCTGGCCAGGTAAAGTAGAAATCTATTTATACCCGGGTTAGTTAATGATGATTTAGATAAATGATTTTGTGAAGTTCAAGGAAAGAGAGAATGCTTTATTTTGTTTGATTCCATATGCATTGATGTTTCTTTCTATGATCATGTGTAGTAAAGTTATAGACTTTATAGACCTTGGCCTGTCCATAGACCCCCCCCCCCCCCCCCCCCCCGGGGGGGATTTGTGGGTGAATTTTTTCTGATACTTTGTTTCATTTTGAAATTTTATGCATATGTTACCCCGCTGTAACCAGGTTATTTAAGGATATACGAGCATTAAACTATAGTAACCCTACCGATAGCGATTATTCAGGGGGTGGGGTTACTTTAAGTCTCTTAAATCAAATTTCTTCTTAAATATTATATTAAATTTGGTACCAAACTAAAGAATATTGAAAAGGCTATCTGCTCATGTACAGTTTACAACCATACAAGGTATGCGGAACATGTTATTTACAAACAAAGTCTAAAATGCATTTGAAAACACAGTATGATACAAAAAACAACTTGTCAACGGTTATGACATGTTTCTGAGTACAGATAAAACCTCTCGCCCTATTCATTGCTGATGTCACAGCCATCGTGAAAGACAGCATCAGCCAAGTTGCCAAGCTGAGGTGGTTGCTTCTCTGTGTCAAGGTCTGGATTTCTTCACAGAGAATGTCCACCAGTTCTCTTGGAAGGATGTCCCCCTCGGTCCACTGGATTCGAAGCCCAGATTTGCCTGCATGCCACCCTTTTCCCCCTCAGGGCTTGTAATGTCAGGATTCTGAATGTGTGCCTTTTTCCAGATGAGGGTCTGGTAGTTTTGATCTTTCAGTATGAAGCCTGAGGGAAGTTTTGCATGGTGGAAGGAGACTCAGGTCCGTCCCATCACAGCCTGAGAGAGGCCCTGACCCTCCTCCAGTCTGGAACTTTTCCAAGCACAGGTCATACCTCAGTTTGTTCACACTTGTGTAGTTCGGTCTACCATAGAGGCAGCAGACAAATCGTTCAACATCACCATGGGCATCATTGCCCAAGACCGGACTGCCAAGCGTAGCAAACGTGTTGCAGAAACTAGGATCTTTTTGGAATTTCTTCAGAACAGTGACTTTGCCTTTTCTGACAAAGCTGCTTGTGCTGTCACACCCTGAAAAAGCATGCAATCCTAGGATTGTAGTGCTTGCCAGCAAACACTTGCTCAATTGACCCACTTGCACAGATAGCAGACTGAATGACTATTTCAGCAAGACCAGTCCTCTCATCAGTTGCCAACAGCGCCAAGGAAAGGCAGATTGTGTGGAAGCTTCCCAGTCTGACAAAGATGTCTTGGAAGAGATTGTTCTGCCACACCAAGTTGTATGCTTTCTCGCTACTGCCAAGTCAAATGTAACCAATGTTATATCTTGCCCACTTGCTTTGTTGCTCCCCTGTGACACTTTGAGGACATGCTGGACTGTGGAATTTTCCGTGATGGATGGGTGGCATGTAGTCAACAGTAGACTTCATCTTTTCTATCCCTTCTTCTCCTGTGAGAGACACCCACCCTCCCCATCCAGGCACCAGTTGATTTCCGTCTTTGGCCTCAAATCTGGAGAAATCCACCAAAAGTCAGCAAGTTTAGCTTTGTACACAGCCTCTGGGTTTGAGAAATGAGTGTCGACAACATTCAACTTGGGTTCTGCCTTTTCTTTTGCAAAGCAGGGTGGTACGTTTCTTGGTTCATACTGCACGAGCATTGCTGGTTTTGAGGAGCAGGGGTAGTTCTGTTTGAGAAGGAACTGTGTCATGCACTGTGTCTCCTGTAACCTCTTGAATAACTATGCCATTGAGTGGAGTGGGTGGTTTCAGCTCCTGAAAGGGTTTCTTCGTTGAGGTCAAAGTTATCCCAGCAGAAATGAATCACCTTGTTCTGCCCCAAACTCACCGTTGAAGGCAGAAGACTAGCACACTGATGTACAGAGTTGGCCATAGCAGTCTCAAGTCGTACAACTGTTTTGTTTTCCAGCAACGTGCCCAAAACGATTCAAGAGACTTAGAACTTCAGACTACCAGTAACATGTCTGATAGACATTCCAAGTAGATGTTTGGGCATTTTCCACTTTCCCCCTGTCAAAGAGTAGCATATGTCCTGGCCAATGGAGGATGCCAATCTGGTGGTTTGTTTTGCTCCACAGTACTACTCTTTCCAGATAACAGATTTTGGAGAAAGTCTGTGAGAATAGCTGGAGGATTGACAGCATCAGACTGAAGGTACTCTGCAGATGGAGGCCATGGCATGTCAGGTGCAGCTCTAAAAACATCCATGATGTGCCGACGAAGGACATATGCAGACTCCTCAAGTCGCCTTTCTTCTGAAGCTGCTGACACAAACGCTGTCTCAACTGCCTGACCTCTGGCAAGTTCGTCACAATAAACAAGTTCACTGCGATGGTTTGAGCCCAAAATTTTATTCTGAAGCCAAAACGTTTCATTATCTTTTCTTTCAGTTTGTAAGTCTTGTATCTTGGGTTGTAGAAGTCAGGGGAATGTTGTTGCATGTATCCACAGTACTTCTCTCTCAGCATGGTCATTCTCTCCACCTGTGCACCTCTGATCAAAGCATTTTCAATGTAGTCACATATGTACTCAAATGCCCCCTCATGTGCCTGTTGCTGCTCAGCAGATATCTGGCCTGTGGATGTTTCAGCATGCCTGCCTTCAGATCTTACATAGTCTTTCCTGCAACCCTCATGATAGTGAGCTTCACGTGCTACCAGATCTACATCTTGATAATGAGTGAAAATGTCATCTTGCTTAGTTTTTGCTGCATCCTTTATGGACTGTTCTGCCGTCTTGGTGACACATTTTACAAGTTTATCAAAACATGCAACTCCTTTTGAAGCTTTCTTCTTGAAGTTTTTGTTGCAAAAAATGCATCTGTCGTTTGGAAGCAATGGGCCTGATGTAGCAACAGCAGTCCTCTTTGGTTTAGATGGTCCTGCAACTTCTTCACTCTCTGTCTCATGTTTCCTTTTCCTGGCAAATTTCACATTGGTAAACCGTGCATAACACTTCTGTGATAACCATGGCGAGTAAAGTCCATGTCTTCTGGAATACAATCACAAATCTGATCTAGTCTATGACATGCTACATTTGAAGCACGTCTCAAGTGGAGAGACTTCTGGATAATTTGTTTACTTTCTTCAGTTAGTGGGTTATAGTCTTCTCTTTTCTGTTGTTTTTGAAATGAATTATACATGTTCTCCCATCTCTTGAACATTTTCTTTTGCATTTGGGGGTGCTTTTAAAAGTCACTGGTTGTTCATCTACCATGGTGCAAATCTGACTTCACACAGGACGTGTCTCATGGAGAAGATGATGCTTTTTTCATTACAGTGTAGTCAAGACTGCACACCTGCCCATTCCCAATGACTGAAACAAGACGGTTAAAAACAAATGGATACTATAATGCGGCAAAGCGGTTTGCCCATTCATACACTTTTGGCAAACTTAGTGGTGAAGAACGCAGAACTAAAACTAGCAACGAACTCAAGCAGCGTTTTTTTTTTTAAAGGCACGTCAGCACGGAGTCTGGCCGAAATAACGAGACTCGCGCGCGACGTGGATGGGGATGGGCGGAGGTGTGTAGAACTGAGGTGTGCATGAACCTTTACACACAGAGAGAGAGAGAGAGAGGGGAGAGAGAGAGAGAGAGAGAGAGAGAGAGACGAAGAGAGAGAGAGAGAGAGAGAGAGAGAGAGAGAGAGGTGGAGATGGGGTGAGGTGGGTTTACCAAGGACATGCATACATCATGCTGCAGACAGAGATCACAGTAGGCTAAAGCACGCAGTGACATGCATACATGACTGTTTTGCATGTTTGATTTCTTTACAAAGTCAACATTTAGATGTAGCGACAAGAAGAAGAAAATACACATGCGCCTTCGTAAGATAGGTGTGACCAGTGAGAGACACCGATCAGACGCTAACGTATGTTACAGTACTTACTTTTCATAGATATTCTCTGTATCACAATGATCTAGGCCTAAGTAAACATAAACTGTTTTGTGATACACACTTGTGGAAACACAAACACTAGCAAGAAACGGGAAAAGTGTCGACTGCTCGACTGCGCTGGAACAGAACAGCGCACAGCTGTGGTTGAGTGGTACGACAGATTTCAGCTGCATGCGATTCGGATGCCCATGCACAAACATCATCACTGTATCTCTTTTTGTAAAATGCCAGCAGAATAGTGTGCAGATATATCGGGAAAAATTGTTTAAGATGCCATTCATGACAAACCTATGAGATATCAAGCCAGATTATGTGTGACAAACATAGAGTGAACACACCTAACCCCACAATGCTAAATACAAGGGCCAAAGAGGAAAAAATACACTATTAATGCAGCTCTCACTGCCAAAATAACCTGTTTACCAGAGGGTAAATGTCAAATGTTTCTTCCAATATCATACGCTTTCTAGAAAATTAAGTCAAAAATTCCCCCCAGGGGGGGGGGGGGGGGGGAGGTTTCCACTCCCCCAGACCAAGGTCTATTACTAGTGGTTTGATGTGACGAATGCATGATATATGAATGAGATTGTAAGCAAGCTGTGAGTGTGTTTGGGCTGTCGCTAGTCCTTCCTCCACTGACATCACCCGAGGTTGACATAGTAGTATAGTAGTAGTAGCAGCAGCAGAAGTAGTAGTAGTAGCAGCAGCAGCAGCAGTAGTAGTAGCAGCAGTATATTAGTCGTAGGATTAGTATTTTAGAAAATGCAACGACAGAAGTAGTCGTAGTTTTTGTAGTTTGAAGTAGTCGTAGTGATAGTAGTGGTGGTGGTGGTAGTAGTAGTACGTAGTAGTAGCAGTAGTGATAGTAGTAGTAGTAGTTAGTAGCAGCAGCAGCAGTAGTTGTAGTAGTAGTGTAAATAGGAGAGGGAGCTGTTGTAGTAGTAGTAATAGTAGTAGCAGCAGGTAGCAGTAGTTGTGGTAGCAGAGTAGGAGGAGGGGGAGGATTTGTATAATCCTTTTGAAGTTGTAACGTGAGTAGTAGTCGTCGTTGCTGAAATAGTAGTAGTAGTGGTGGCGATGATGGTGTGGTGGTAGTAGTAGTTGCTGTTGTCGTTGTTGTTATTGTTGTTGAAGTGTCGCAGTAGTGACAGTGGTGGAAATAGTGGTAGTAGTGGTCGCAACAGCAGCAGCAGCAAGTAGCGAAAGTAGTGGCAATATAACTAAATAGCAACAGCAGCAACAATAAATGCGGCAACAGTACCACTATCATCATCATCATCATCGTCAGTAACAGTAGTAACGGCAGCTGCAGCAGTTAACAGCAACAGCAGCACCAATAACACAGCACCATCCCCTTAAAGCAGCGGCAGTACCACAGCAATGGGGCCCTCATCGGGACCTTCACAGAATCATTCACCCCTCCACCATCATCAGACTGCACAGCACGTCCCGCACTAACCAGCGGCCACATAGACATGCTGGCCCGGCTCGCCCTCCTTGATGATGAAGCAGCCCTTGCGGACCGACTTCTCGTACATGCAGTCCACCACCTCCCGAATCTGCGTGGCATCCAGGTTCTTGAGGAAGTCGTTTTCCAGCACTGCATCTTTGATCAGTTGCTTGGCTCTGGGGAACACAGAAGAAAAAAAACGGTAACCATCATGGAATCATGCTACTATCAGAATGCCGTCTTCTTGGGAGAGGCAAAGGACATTCGGTATTATGTAACGGGAAAGTATAGAGATTTTCTACATCCTGAACTCTACAAACCAGGCATTTTACCAACTTACCAAATCACAAGGGCTCGTTATAATGATTATCATCGTGAAATGTGTCTCTCACGGTTTTCCCCTAAAATGGAAGAATAAAAAAACCCAGTAATTAATGTTATTATCACATTTACATAACGAGCCAACTGGATCGCATTATGTACTGTGGAGTTATTTTCATGCGTTTTAAATGTGCACAATATACGATGTTACTTCCACACTACTGAATGTAGATGTTGCATGTTCGGCTAGCCTTTACTTGAATCCAAGCTTTTGACTGTATTCAACGTCATATCGTCACATTCCTAGATAGTGTTGTTTCTGTCGCATGGTGTGTTTTGCAACCCATCTCCATCGAACTTCACACAAACCAACAGACAGTCAACTATAATCCAGCTGCGTCAAAGGTCAAGATTACATGACTGTGTGTGTGTGTGTGTGTTTTGTGTGTGTGTGTGTGTGTTGTGCGTGCGTGCGTGCGTGCGTGCGTGCGTGCGTGCGTGCGTGCGTGCGTGCGTGCGTGCGTGCGTGCGTGCGTGTGCGTGCGTGCGCGCGCGCGTTTGGGCGCGCGCTGTCTCCCTCCCTCCTTCCCTCCCCTTTCTTTCTCCATCGGTCCTTTCTGTTTTCTTCTACTTTTTTCTTTCTCATTCTTATTATTTCTTTTACCCTTCCTTTTCCCACCCCTTCTTTCTTCCTTTCATTCGTTTCACACTTTTCCCAACCCACCATTCTCTCTTTTTGTATACGTCTGAAGTCCATATCCACCAATGTGTCGTCTTTGATGACGTGCCTGGCTAAAAAGTACGAAACAAACCATCATTAATCTGCCATACATACGATTAGCCTTCCGTCCTATTTGCGCGTTCATTCTCTTCCTCTCTCTCTCCTCTACCCAAACTAATTTCTCTCTTTCTGCCTGTTTCATTCTCTCTTACTATCCTCCTTCTGGCCTTTTTCGTTCATTGAACTCCTCCCCACCCCCACCTCCCACTCCCTTCCCCAACCATCCAAGTACCTACACATCTTAATGTCTCTAAAAGCACTGTCCACCACCGTGCCTTTGATCAGGTGCTAGATTCTGAAGATGGAAAACATTTATAAGCGATCAGCCATCGCTGTGATTAACCCCTTTTCCTTTGAAGGGGCGGGCCGGGATCTTCCTGAACCACACTACCGACAACCTCCCTTTCGCATCCGATGGCTCCGGTCGGCGGTGAGGGGGCTGGGGTGGGGGTGGGTTAGTATAAACATATCCTGATTGGAGGGGGCTGACAGTCCAGTCACTGCTTACCATGCCCTCTGCCACGAAGGATTTGGGTACACCAGTTATACTTTTAAACGCTACAAAATCTCTCCGCCTTGCCCAGCAGCTTTTAAAATACTCTGATGAAGCTCTATCCTCATTGCATAACGGTTTTCCTGTTTCTCCTCACTGCATGGCAAATGGTTAACAAACTACTTCGATTGAAACATTGAAAGAAAACACTTTGATTAAAACTGTCTCAATCTGGGCGATAGGTTCAAAACTAATTTTGAAAACTCATTAAACGTCTTGATGCATTTCTAGACTCTTGCTGGATAATCCTTAGTGGTCGCCTGATCCAAAAGCAAAATTCTATAGGATCATCACGGAGCATCACGTTTCAGCCATGTGTCCAACTCGCCATTTTGCCATAATATAAGTCTTGCACACCACCTGGCTTCTGCATTCTCTGCCTCTCTCTGTGTCTCTCTTTGTGCCTTGCGTGAAGACGCATTGTGCGAGGGCGATGTGTGTTAGGCCGTTCCAGCAATCAATGGTATCTCTTTCGATCTTACAGATATTGGAAACCCCGCAAACGATTTATGGCACGTGAGGAATATTTTCATTTGGTGTGGTCAGGTGCAATGCAACGACTCAGGTGGCAGTTGTTTTTACAATTTTGGAGGTTGATTAACAGCCGAAATTCAATGCTAAATCCATTACTTTTGGGACTACACATTCTCAAACGTTGCACTTTTTCTAATCAGTGAGTTTGGTTTTCAATTCAAATGAAAACTCATTCGATAAAGGTCCGAATTAAAACTGAAAGAAAGAAGCGAACGAACAAAACCACACCCAAAAAAAGCATTAACAAATAAAGAAATAGACAAAACGAATAAACAATGAAATATAAGGACAGACGAAAGGGAACAAAGAAAAAAAATTCATCCTATTCACTCACTCACACTCCACCACCACTTTCTGGCCCATCTCTCTCTCTCTCTCTCTCTCTCTCTCTCTCACTCCCCCCTCCCCCCCCCTCTCTCTCTCTCTCTCCCCCACCATCTTTGTCTCCCCCAACGATCCCCAGGCAGTGCTGTTGTTGTGGCAACAGAACCAATACAGCAGGTAATGACATGGCTTGGTCCCACAGAGAAGGCTTCCCCTGCCTGGTATTAGCCCTGCCTCACAATGAAAGGACACAATCGATCACGCTACCCTATCCCCGACTTCCATCTCCCATCCTAACCCTCTCCTTGCCACCGTCCAAACTGTCAGCACTTCCTTCCTATAACCTCTGCTTCCCCACACCCCTTTCCATTTCACTCAAATTCTCGTATGGACAGAATTCCGAACGTGTCATTAAACAGTGTCCATGCTGACTTTACTTTCTCTCCCCCTCTAACTGTTCTGGGTGATAATAACATTCGCTATCAGCTCGAAAAACAACAAACAAAAACTGTGGTTTCAAAACTGCATCCGACACATCGAACTACCGAGGGTAAAAAAAAAGATGTATCAATTTAGTGAAGTATTTTCTGTCTTCCTGTCACATGGGTGGTTGGTTAGGTATGCCTTACGAGGGCACAAGCGGTGCATGTTTGTGTTTTGGCGCACGCGCGTTCATGTCTCTGAGTTGGTGCGCGTGCGTGCTAGTGTGTGCGTGTGTGTGCGTGTGTGCGTGTGCGTGTGCGTGGGCGTGTGGGGTGTGTGTGTGTAATTTGACGTGTGTGTGTGTGTGTGTGTGTGTGTGTGTGTGGTGGTGTGTGTGTGTGTTGTGAGAGAGAGAGAGAGAGAAGAGAGGAGAGAGAGAGAGAAGAGAGCGAGAGAGAGAATGACAGCAGGTAAAAAAAAAAGGGGGGGGGGGCAGAGACAGGGGAGATGGAGTGAGTGAGGAAGAAAGAGAGAGCGACACACACACACACACACACACACACACACACACACACACAGGGCAAGGGTAATATTGCTTATAGCCCAGCCGACCGCAAAGGGCCATATCAGGGCTGACACCGCGTTAAACACACACAGAGAGAGAGAGAGAGAGAGAGAGAGAGAGAAAAGAGGAGAGAGAGAGAGAGAGAGAGAGAGGGGGCGGGAGGGAGGGGGAGAGAGAGAGAGCGCGCAAATTCTAAAACAAGGGTGCTGTTCACTAAAATTGATACGCACATGATACACACAACAAACTCCTAGATGGGGTTGTTAAATGAAACGATGAAACATTTCATGAAGAAAACACTCGGACTGAAAGAGGAAATACAGAACCCGGGGTGAAAAAATGGGCGATCAGGACGAGAACATGGACGACATGGACAATCAAAGTGGACGTGACAGCGCAGTGTTCCACATTATACCCCAAGAAGATAAAAGCGAGACACAGAAGAGCAGATGATGGGAATGCGTGCACAGTGTTCTTGGTTGACGAGAACCAAGCAAGTCCCAACATTGTCCCAAGAAACATGTTTTCATAGTGAGTAGTACATTGCATGGAATTGAACCAGGAGCTCCTTCACCTTCTGGCGAGATACAAGTGGGCGTAAAAGGAGTGGCGTGTGTGTAACAGGCACCAGACAGCTTTTCTCTGGGCCAACAGTGGCAGATGATAAAAATTCTCTTACGATTGGGGCGGATTTGGAAGTGTTTGTTATCCGTGTGCACGTTCCGGTCAATGGAGCAGGGTCTTTGACAAACGGCTGAGCTTTCTGTTTTACATCAGTGTGAGGGACAGAGAGTCTGCTACATTTCTGTTGGTGGCTTTCTTTAAAAAAAAAAAAAATTAAGGAAAGAAAAGGTATTTCCGAGGATTTTTCAATAATGGGAGGGAAAATGGTATGCGCTGATCGATTGATGAACCGACAAAACTAAAGAATTAATCGTGTTTATGACAGATCATACACACCTGTGGGCGTGCAGAACACTGATAACAGTTCACAACAAATCACGAAACCCCAAAGAAGAATTTAACACAGCCTTCTTACGCACGAACGTGGAACTGTCATCGATGTTAGCCCATCAACAGGTCAGCATGCATGTCAAGCCAGTCCCCGCCTCTCATTTTTTCATGCCAGTCACAAGCAGTCTTGTAATAGTCTGTGGTCGTGACCACAGTTCATCTGCACATCATCGTGCGTTCGGTTGTGAAAGCTGTTGGCAAAGGCTGGGCCGTCGAGGTTATGGGCAGTCGCTTGCGCAAAGCCGCTGACAGTGCTTTAAATCAAGCAAGGCTTGAAACAGGCTTACTGCTAACTCAACATGGTAGCCTTTCTTTACTGCAGTCAAGCAAGGCTTGAAACAGGCTTACTGCTGACTCAACATGGCAGCCTTTCTTTATTGCAGTCAAGCAAGGCTTGAAACAGGCTTACTGCTGACTCAACATGGTAGCCTATCTTTATTGCAGTCAAGCAAGGCTTGAAACAGGCTTACTGCTGACTCAACATGGCAGCCTTTCTTTATTGCAGTCAAGCAAGGCTTGAAACAGGCTTACTGCTGACTCAACATGGTAGCCTTTCTTTATTGCAGTCAAGCAAGGCTTGAAACAGGCTTACTGCTGACTCAACATGGCAGCCTTTCTTTATTGCAGTCAAGCAAGGCTTGAAACAGCTTACGCTGACTCAACATGGTAGCCTTTCTTTATTGCAGTCAAGCAAGGCTTGAAACAGGCTTACTGCAGACTCAACATGGTAGCCTTTCTTTATTGCAGTCAAGCAAGGCTTGAAACAGGCTTACTGCTGACTCAACATGGCAGCCTTTCTTTATTGCAGTCAAGCAAGGCTTGAAACAGGCTTACTGCTGACTCAACATGGTAGCCTTTCTTTATTGCAGTCAAGCAAGGCTTGAAACAGGCCTACTGCTGACTCAACATGGTAGCCTTTCTTTATTGCAGTCAAGCAAGGCTTGAAACAGGCTTACTGCTGACTCAACATGGCAGCCTTTCTTTATTGCAGTCAAGCAAGGCTTGAAACAGGCTTACTGCTGACTCAACATGGTAGCCTTTCTTTATTGCAGGCTTTCGGTTCCTTGACGGGGTTTCATCCTTCCGACCGTGATCGATGTTTATGGAGGTACCGAATACTGCTATCGTATGCATGCGGGAACTAAGTCCTTCCAACCGTGATCGATGTTTATGGAGGTACCGAATACTGCTATCGTATGCATGCGGGAACTAAGTCCTTCCGACCGTGATCGATGTTATGGAGGTACCGAATACTGCTATCGTATGCATGCGGGAACTAAGCCCTTCCGACCGTGATCGATGTTTATGGAGGTACCGAATACTGCTATCGTATGCATGCGGGAACTAAGCCCTTCCGACCGTGATCGATGTTTTGGAGGTACCGAATACTGCTATCGTATGCATGCAGGAACTAAGTCCTTCCGACCGTGATCGATGTTTATGGAGGTACCGAATACTGCTATCGTATGCATGCGGGAACTAAGCCCTTCCGACCGTGATCGATGTTTATGGAGGTACCGAATACTGCTATCGTATGCATGCAGGAACTAAGTCCTTCCGACCGTGATCGATGTTTATGGAGGTACCGAATTACTGCTATCGTATGCATGCGGGAACTAAGTCCTTCCGACCGTGATCGATGTTTATGGAGGTACCGAATACTGCTATCGTATCATGCAGGAACTAAGCCCTTCCGACCGTGATCGATGTTTATGGAGGTACCGAATACTGCTATCGTATGCATGCGGGAACTAAGCCCTTCGGACCGTGATCGATGTTTATGGAGGTACCGAATACTGCTATCGTATGCATGCAGGAACTAAGTCCTTCCGACCGTGATCGATGTTTATGGAGGTACCGAATACTGCTATCGTATGCATGCGGGAACTAAGTCCTTCCGACCGAGATCGATGTTTATGGAGGTACCGAATACTGCTATCGTATGCATGCGGGAACTAAGTCCAAAGTCACTCTGTAAATGTCCGCTACTGGGGGGGGGGGGGGGGGGGGGGGGGGGGGGGGGGGGGGGGGGGAGGGGGAGAGAGAGAGGAGAGAGAGAGAGAAAGAGAGAGAGAATATGGCAACCGCCTATCTCCCCCACCTCTCCATCTTCCCCCTTCTTCCTTCCCGAACGGGGACCAACAACGGATCATCCACTACTACTCTGG
>JAFLJL010015213.1:0-12603 GCA_018398815.1 Conus ventricosus | reverse complement strand
ATTGGGGGGGTTAAACAGCTAACCAAAAAAACTTGCCACAAATGGGGTTACTACGCGGGTTTGGAAAAGGGTAAGGAAAGGGGGAAAAATTTAAAGAAAAGGCCGGGGGGGAAAAAGGGTGGGAGAGGGAAGAACGAACGGGGAAGAGAATGAGGGGGTTGGGTGATCTTGCACGAGAGAAAAGGCAGAGGATGAAGAGAGGGGGAAGGGAAACAAACGAGAGACAGAGAGAGGAGGGGTTCTATGTAAGTTTGCAGGAGAGGGGAGAGAGAAGAGTGAGGAGAGAGGAGAAAACCCAAAGTTGTAGCATTTAGCACCATAGTGTCTGCAGAGGGAGACTAAAAGGATGGGGAGGAAGATTTGCTAACTAATGAAAGAAAAAGGGAAGAAAAGAAAAGAAAAAAAAAGAAAACCATGCCCTTTTGATAGAGCAGACAAAGAAGAGAGAGAGGGTGCAATGCTTTTGATGAGGAAGAAAGGAGAACAGATCGTTTGATAGTCACGGGTTCCATCTAAACCCGGGGGGTTCGCCCTCATCCTCGCGCACTTTGCCCCGCAAACCCAGACCAAGCCAGTGCCGCATCTAGCCTGACCAGTGCCAGCAGACCAACCCCAGTCCCAGCGTTTGTCGTGCTTGTAAAAGTGAAGGAAAAAGAAAAAAAGGAAAAAAAAAAAGACAGGATTGGAAAATATTAGTCACCGGCCAGGTAAAGTAAACTATTTTTCCCCGGGTTAGAAATGATGATTTGATAAATGATTTTTGAAGTTCAAGGAAAGGAAGAATGTTTTTTTGTTTGTTCCTATCATTGATGTTTCTTTCTATGACATGTTAGTAAAGTTAAGACTTTATAGACCCTTGGCCTTCAAAAACCCCCCCCCCCCCCCCCCCCCCCCCCGGGGGGGGTTTGTGGGTGAATTTTTTGATTTTTTGTCTTTGAAATTTTTGGCTAGTTACCCCCGTAACCAGGTTTTTTTGGGGATATACGAGCTTAAACTTTAAAACCCCTCCGATAGCGATTTTCAGGGGTGGGGTTCTTTAATCTCTTAATAAAATTTCTTTTAAATTTTTAAAAATTTGGTCCCAAAAAAAAAAGAAAATTGAAAAGGCATCTGTCATGTACAGTTTACAACCATCAAGTATGGACATGTTTTTTACAAAAAAAAGTCTAAAATGCATTGAAAAACAGTATAAAACAAAAAACAACTTGTAAAGGGTTTTACAGTTTCTGGTACAGATAAAAACCCTCCCCCTTTCTTGTGATGTCACAGCCATGGAAAAAGACGCATCAGCCAAGTTGCCAACTGAGGTGGTTGCTTCTCTGTTCAAGGTCGGTTTTTCTTCACAGAGAAGTCCCCCTTTTTCTTTTGGGAAAGGATTCTCCCTCGGATGGTTCGAACCCCGATTTCCTGCATCCCATCCTTTCCCCTCAGGGCTGAAAAGTCGGTTCTAATGGGGGCCTTTTTTCCAGATGGGGGTCTGGTGTTTGATCTTTCAGATAAACCCCTGAGGAAGTTTTGCTTGGTGGGGAGACCGGTCCGCCCCACCCCACCCTAAAAAGGCCCCTACCCCCCTCCGTCGGAATTTTTTCCAAGCCGGGTCATACCTCAGTTTTTCCCACTTGTGAGTCGGGTCTACCATAGGGGCAGCAGACAAACTTTCAACACACCAGGGGCACTTTCCCCAAGACCGCTCCCAAACGTAGCAACGGTTGCAAAAACTGGATTTTTTTTGGAATTTTTTTGAACGTGACTTTGCCTTTTCTGAAAAAGCTTTTGTGCGTCAAAACCGAAAAAGCAGAAACCCTAGGATTTGTGTGTTGCCAGCAAACACTTGCTCAATTTGACCACTTGCACAGTTTAGAACTGAAGTTTTTTTCGAAAGACCAGCCTCTCATCATTTTGCCAACAGCGCCAAGGGAAAAGAGCAGATTTTTGGGGAAAGCTTCCCAGTCTGCCAAAATGTCTTGGAAGAATTGTTCTGCCCACCCCAAAGTTGTATGTTTCCTCGTACTCCCCAAAGTCAAATGAAACCCATGTTATTTTTGCCCCCCTTGCTTTGTTGTTTGCCTGTAACTTTGAGGCATGTGGACTGGGGAATTTTCCTGATGGATGGGTGGCATGTAGCAAGAACCATCTTTTCTTTCCCTTCTTCTCCTTTGAGGAACCCCCACCCCCCCACCAGCACATTTGTTTTCCCCGTCTTTGGCCAAAAATTGGGAGAAAATCCACCAAAATCAGAAATTTAGTTTTGAAACCATCTGGGTTTGAGAAATAGTGTCGACAACATCAACTTGGGTTCTCCCTTTTCTTTTCAAGAGGGTGGTCGTTTTTTGGGTTCATACTGCACGGAGCTTGGGGTTTTGAGGAGCAGGGGGGAGTTTTTTTTTTTTGAGAAGGGAAATGTGTCATGCACGGGGGTCCCTGTAACCCCTTAATAACTATGCCATGAGTGGAGTGGGTGGGTTTTAGCTCCTGAAAGGGTTTTTTTCTTGAGGTCAAAGTTATCCAGCAAATGAATCACTTGTTTTGCCCCAAAATCACCGTTGAAAGGGAGAAACTAGCACCTATGTACAGAGTTGGCCCAAGCAGTTCCCAAATGTACAACTGTTTGTATCCCCAAAAGGCCCAAAAAGATTCAAAAGCTTAAAGAAATTTTAGAGCTCCAGTAAAATGCTGATAGACATTCCAAGTAAAGTTTTTGGGATTTCCCTTTCCCCCTGTCAAAGAGTGCATATGTCCTGGCCCAAAGGAGGGGCCAATCTGGGGGTTTTGTTTTGCCCAAGTACTACTCTTTCCCGATAAAAGATTTTGGAGAAATCGTGAGAATAGCTGGAGGATTGCAGCATCAGACTGAAGGTACTCTGCAATGGAGGCCATGGCATTCGGTGCAGCTCAAAAAGCCCCCTGATGTGCCGACGAAGGAAATGCGACCCTCAAAGGGCCTTTTCTTCTGAAGCGGACACAAAACGCTGTCCAACTGCCTGAAACCCCTGGGGAAGTTCGTCACAATAAACAAGTTCCTGCGATGGTTTGGAGCCCCAAAATTTATTCTGAAGCCCAAAACGTTTCATTATCTTTTCTTTCAGTTTGTAATCCTTTTTCTTTGGGGTTTTAGAATCAGGGAAAGTTGTTGCATGTAAAAATATTCTCCTCAGAGGTCATTCTCCCTCCCCTTGCCCCCTGACAAAGATTTTTAATGTAGTCCAAAATGTACTCAAAGCCCCCCCGGCCTGTTGCTGCTCAGCAATATCTGGCCTGTGATTTTCGATGCCCGCCTTCAATCTTCATTTTTCCCGCAACCCTTTTGAAAATGAGCTTCACGTGCTACCAGTCTACATCTGATATGAGTTTAAAATTCACTTGCTTTTTTTTGCTGCATCCTTTTTGACTGTTCGCCGCTGGGCACTTTACAAGTTTTTCAAACTCAACCCTTTTGAAGCTTTCTTTTTGAAGTTTTTGTTGCAAAAAATGATCTGCGTTTGGGAAACAATGGGGGGCCCGATGTGCAAAAGCATCCTCTTTGGTTTAGAGGGCCTGCAACTTCTTTACTCTTTCTCATGTTTCCTTTTTCCCGGGGAAATTTCACATTGGTAAACCCGGGATAACAGCTTCTTGAAACCCTGGCGAGTAAAGTCCCCTGTCTTTTTGGGAAAACAATCACAAATCACTAGTCTATGAAGCTAATTTGAGCCGTCCAAGTGGAGAGACTTTGGGAAAATTTTTTTAATTTTTTCAGTTGTGGGGTTTTAGTCTTCTTTTTCGTTGTTTTTGAAAAGAAATTTTACATGTTCTCCCATCTCTTGAAATTTTCTTTTTTCATTTGGGTTGCTTTTTAAAAAAACTGGTTGTTTTTTCCATGTGCAAATCTGATTACACAGGACGTGTCTCATGGAGAAAAGAGCTTTTTTTATTTCAGGTAGTCAAGACTGCAAACCCCCGCCCCTTCCCATGACCTGAAACCCCCACGTTAAAAAAAATGGAACTTAATGCCAAAGCGGTTTTTCCCAATTCATACACTTTTGGCAAACTTTGTGGTGAGAACGAGAATAAAAAAACACCAAATCAAAGGCGTTTTTTTTTTTTTAAGGGACGCTTTAACGGAGTTGGCCCAAATAACGAGACTCGCGCGCGACGTGGATGGGGGTGGGCGGGGTGGTAGTTTGGGGGGCATGCGCTTTACACACGAGGGGAGAGAGGAGAGGAGAGGGAGAGAGAGATGAGAGGGGACGAAGAGAGGAGAGAGAGAGAGGAAGAGAGAGGAGAGGGGAGATGGGGGGGAGGTGGGTTTACAAGGGCAAGCATACATCATGCGCGACAAATCCAGTAGGCTAAAACACGCAGTGACTGCATAATGACTGTTTTGCATTTGATTTTTTTACAAAGTCAACTTTGAGTAGCACAAGAAGAAGAAAATACACATGCGCCTTCGTAAGATAGGTGTGACCAGTGAGAGACACCGATCAGACGCTAACGTATGTTACAGTACTTACTTTTCATAGATATTCTCTGTATCACAATGATCTAGGCCTAAGTAAACATAAACTGTTTTGTATACACACTTGTGGAAACACAAACACTAGCAAGAAACGTGGAAAAGTGTCGACTGCTCGACTGCGCTGGAACAGAACAGCGCACAGCTGTGGTTGAGTGGTACGACAGATTTCAGCTGCATGCGATTCGGATGCCCATGCACAAACATCATCACTGTATCTCTTTTTGTAAAATGCCAGCAGAATAGTGTGCAGATATATCGAGAAAAATTGTTTAAGATGCCATTCATGACAAACCTATGAGATATCAAGCCAGATTATGTGTGACAAACATAGAGTGAACACACCTACCCCACAATGCTAAATACAAGGGCCAAAGAGGAAAAAATACACTATTAATGCAGCTCTCACTGCCAAAATAACCTGTTTACCAGAGGGTAACATGTCAAATGTTTCTTCCAATATCATACGCTTTCTAGAAAATTAAGTCAAAATTCCCCCCAGGGGGGGGGGGGGGGGGGAGGTTTCCACTCCCGCAGACCAAGGTCTATTACTAGTGGTTTGATGTGACGAATGCATGATATATGAATGAGATTGTAAGCAAGCTGTGAGTGTGTTTGGGCTGTGCGCTAGTCCTTCCTCCACTGACATCACCCGAGGTTGACATAGTAGTAGTAGTAGTAGTAGCAGCAGCAGAAGTAGTAGTAGTAGCAGCAGCAGCAGCAGTAGTAGTAGCAGCAGTATATTAGTCGTAGGATTAGTATTTTAGAAAATGCAACGACAGAAGTAGTCGTAGTTTTTGTAGTTGAAGTAGTCGTAGTGATAGTAGTGGTGGTGGTGGTAGTAGTAGTACGTAGTAGTAGCAGTAGTGATAGTAGTAGTAGTAGTAGTAGCAGCAGCAGCAGTAGTTGTAGTAGTAGTGTAGTAGGAGAGGGAGCTGTTGTAGTAGTAGTAATAGTAGTAGCAGCAGTAGCAGTAGTTGTGGTAGCAGAGTAGGAGGAGGAGGATTTGTATAATCCTTTTGAAGTTGTAACGTGAGTAGTAGTCGTCGTTGCTGAAATAGTAGTAGTAGTGGTGGCGATGATGGTGTGGTGGTAGTAGTAGTTGCTGTTGTCGTTGTTGTTATTGTTGTTGAAGTGGTCGCAGTAGTGACAGTGGTGGAAATAGTGGTAGTAGTGGTCGCAACAGCAGCAGCAGCAAGTAGCGAAAGTAGTGGCAATATAACTAAATAGCAACAGCAGCAACAATAAATGCGGCAACAGTACCACTATCATCATCATCATCATCGTCAGTAACAGTAGTAACGGCAGCTGCAGCAGTTAACAGCAACAGCAGCACCAATAACAGCAGCACCATCCCCTTAAGCAGCGGCAGTACCAGCAGCAATGGGGCCCTCATCGGGACCTTCACAGAATCATTCACCATCACCATCATCAAGACTGCACAGCACGTCCCGCACTAACCAGCGGCCACATAGACATGCTGGCCCGGCTCGCCCTCCTTGATGATGAAGCAGCCCTTGCGGACCGACTTCTCGTACATGCAGTCCACCACCTCCCGAATCTGCGTGGCATCCAGGTTCTTGAGGAAGTCGTTTTCCCAGCACTGCATCTTTGATCAGTTGCTTGGCTCTGGGGAACACAGAAGAAAAAAAAACGGTAACCATCATGGAATCATGCTACTATCAGAATGCCGTCTTCTTGGGGGAGGCAAAGGACATTCGTATTATGTAACAGGAAAGTATAGAGATTTTCTACATCCTGAACTCTACAAACCAGGCATTTTACCAACTTACCAAATCACAAGGGCTCGTTATAATGATTATCATCGTGAAATGTGTCTCTCACGGTTTTCCCCTAAAATGGAAGAATAAAAAAAACCCAGTAATTAATGTTATTATCACATTTACATAACGAGCCAACTGGATCGCATTATGTACTGTGGAGTTATTTTCATGCGTTTTAAATGTGCACAATATACGATGTTACTTCCACACTACTGAATGTAGATGTGCATGTTCGGCTAGCCTTTACTTGAATCCAAGCTTTTGACTGTATTCAACGTCATATCGTCACATTCCTAGATAGTGTTGTTTCTGTCGCATGTGTGTTTTGCAACCCATCTCCATCGAACTTCACACAAACCAACAGACAGTCAACTATAATCCAGCTGCGTCAAAGGTCAAGATTACATGACTGTGTGGTGTGTGTGTGTGTGTGTGTGTGTGTGTGTGTGTGCGTGCGTGCGTGCGTGCGTGCGTGCGTGCGTGCGTGCGTGCGTGCGTGCGTGCGTGCGTGCGTGCGTGCGTGCGTGCGTGCGTGCGTGCGCGCGCGCGGTTTGGGCGCGCGCTGTCTCCCTCCCTCCTTCCCTCCCTTTCTTTTCCATCGGTCCTTTCTGTTTCTTCTACTTTTTCTTTCTCATTCTTATTATTTCTTTTACCTTCCTTTTCCCACCCCTTCTTTCTTCCCTTTCATTCGTTTCACACTTTTCCCAACCCCACCATTCTCTCTTTTTGTATACGTCTGAAGTCCATATCCACCAATGTGTCGTCTTTGATGACGTGCCTGGCTAAAAAGTACGAAACAAACCATCATTAATCTGCCATACATACGATTAGCCTTCCGTCCTATTTGCGCGTTCATTCTCTTCCTCTCTCTCTCCTCTACCCAAACTAATTTCTCTCTTTCTGCCTGTTTCATTCTCTCTTACTATCCTCCTTCTGGCCTTTTTCGTTCATTGAACTCCTCCCCACCCCCACCTCCCCACTCCCTTCCCCAACCATCCAAGTACCTACACATCTTAATGTCTCTAAAAGCACTGTCCACCACCGTGCCTTTGATCAGGTGCTAGATTCTGAAGATGGAAAACATTTATAAGCGATCAGCCATCGCTGTGATTAACCCCTTTTCCTTTGAAGGGGCGGGCCGGGATCTTCCTGAACCACACTACCGACAACCTCCCTTTCGCATCCGATGGCTCCGGTCGGCGGTGAGGGGGCTGGGTGGGGGTGGGTTAGTATAAACATATCCTGATTGGATGGGGCTGACAGTCCAGTCACTGCTTACCATGCCCTCTGCCACGAAGGATTTGGGTACACCAGTTATACTTTTAAACGCTACAAAATCTCTCCGCCTTGCCCAGCAGCTTTTAAAATACTCTGATGAAGCTCTATCCTCATTGCATAACGGTTTTCCTGTTTCTCCTCACTGCATGGCAAATGGTTAACAAACTACTTCGATTGAAACATTGAAAGAAACACTTTGATTAAAACTGTCTCAATCTGGGCGATAGGTTCAAAACTAATTTTGAAAACTCATTAAACGTCTTGATGCATTTCTAGACTCTTGCTGGATAATCCTTAGTGGTCGCCTGATCCAAAAGCAAAATTCTATAGGATCATCACGGAGCATCACGTTTCAGCCATGTGTCCAACGTCGCCATTTTGCCATAATATAAGTCTTGCACACCACCTGGCTTCTGCATTCTCTGCCTCTCTCTGTGTCTCTCTTTGTGCCTTGCGTGAAGACGCATTGTGCGAGGGCGATGTGTGTTAGGCCGTTCCAGCAATCAATGGTATCTCTTTCGATCTTACAGATATTGGGAAACCCCGCAAACGATTTATGGCACGTGAGGAATATTTCATTTGGTGTGGTCAGGTGCAATGCAACGACTCAGGTGGCAGTTGTTTTTACAATTTTGGAGGTTGATTAACAGCCGAAATTCAATGCTAAATCCATTACTTTTGGGACTACACATTCTCAAACGTTGCACTTTTTCTAATCAGTGAGTTTGGTTTTCAATTCAAATGAAAACTCATTCGATAAAGGTCCGAATTAAAACTGAAAGAAAGAAGCGAACGAACAAAACACACCCAAAAAAAAGCATTAACAAATAAAGAAATAGACAAAACGAATAACAATGAAATGATAAGGACAGACGAAAGGGAACAAAGAAAAAAAATTCATCCTATTCACTCACTCACACTCCACCACCACTTTCTGGCCCATCTCTCTCTCTCCTCTTCTCTCTCTCTCTCTCTCACCCCCCCCCCCCCCCCCCTCCTCTCTCTCTCTCCCCCCACCATCTTTGTCTCCCCAACGATCCCCCAGGCAGTGCTGTTGTTGTGGCAACAGAACCAATACAGCAGGTAATGACATGGCTTGGTCCCACAGAGAAGGCTTCCCCTGCCTGGTATTAGCCCTGCCTCACAATGAAAGGACACAATCGATCACGCTACCCTATCCCCCGACTTCCATCTCCCATCCTAACCCTCTCCTTGCCACCGTCCAAACTGTCAGCACTTCCTTCCTATAACCTCTGCTTCCCCACACCCCTTTCCATTTCACTCAAATTCTCGTATGGACAGAATTCCGAACGTGTCATTAAACAGTGTCCATGCTGACTTTACTTTCTCTCTCCCTCTAACTGTTCTGGGTGATAATAACATTCGCTATCAGCTCGAAAAACAAACAAACAAAACTGTGGTTTCAAAACTGCATCCGACACATCGAACTACCGAGGGTAAAAAAAAAGATGTATCAATTTAGTGAAGTATTTTCTGTCTTCCTGTCACATGGGTGGTTGGTTAGGTATGCGCTTACGAGGGCACAAGCGGTGCATGTTTGTGTTTTGGCGCACGCGCGTTCATGTCTCTGAGTTGGTGCGCGTGCGTGCTAGTGTGTGCGTGTGTGTGCGTGTGTGCGTGTGCGTGTGCGTGTGCGTGTGTGTGTGTGTGTGTAATTTGACGTGTGTGTGTGTGTGTGTGTGTGTGTGTGTGTGTGTGTGTGTGTGTGTGTGTGTGTGAGAGAGAGAGAGAGAGA
Organism: Conus ventricosus; assembly: GCA_018398815.1. Lineage (NCBI taxonomy): Eukaryota > Metazoa > Mollusca > Gastropoda > Neogastropoda > Conidae > Conus > Conus ventricosus. The sequence continues at coordinate 3,293 of JAFLJL010015213.1, read as the reverse complement.
GAGAGAGAGAGAGAGAGAGAAGGCGAGAGAGAGAATGACAGCAGGTAAAAAAAAAAGGGGGGGGGGCAGAGACAGGGGGAGATGGAGTGAGTGAGGAAGAAGAGAGAGAGCGACACACACACACACACACACACACACACACACACACACACAGGGCAAGGGTAATATTGCTTATAGCCCAGCCGACCGCAAAGGGCCATATCAGGGCTGACACCGCGTTGACACACACAGAGAGAGAGAGAGAGAGAGAGAGAGAGGAGAGAGAGAGAGAGAGAGAGAGAGAGAGAGGGGGGCGGGAGGGAGGGGGAGAGAGAGAGAGCGCGCAAATTCTAAAACAAGGGTGCTGTTCACTAAAATTGATACGCACATGATACACACAACAAACTCCTAGATGGGGTTGTTAAATGAAACGATGAAACATTTCATGAAGAAAACACTCGGACTGAAAGAGGAAATACAGAACCCGGGGTGAAAAAATGGGCGATCAGGACGAGAACATGGACGACATGGACAATCAAAGTGGACGTGACAGCGCAGTGTTCCACATTATACCCCAAGAAGATAAAAGCGAGACACAGAAGAGCAGATGATGGGAATGCGTGCACAGTGTTCTTGGTTGACGAGAACCAAGCAAGTCCCAACATTGTCCAAGAACATGTTTCATAGTGAGTAGTACATTGCATGGAATGAACCAGGGAGCTCCTTCACCTTCTGCGAGATACAAGTGGGCGTAAAAGGAGTGGCGTGTGTGTAACAGGCACCAGACAGCTTTTCTCTGGGCCAACAGTGGCAGATGATAAAAATTCTCTTACGATTGGGGCGGATTTGGAAGTGTTTGTTATCCGTGTGCACGTTCCGGTCAATGGAGCAGGGGTCTTTGACATACGGCTGAGCTTTCTGTTTTACATCAGTGTGAGGGACAGAGAGTCTGCTACATTTCTGTTGGTGGCTTTCTTTAAAAAAAAAAAAAATTAAGGAAAGAAAAGGTATTTCCGAGGATTTTTCAATAATGGGAGGGAAAATGGTATGCGCTGATCGATTGATGAACCGACAAAAACTAAAGAATTAATCGTGTTTATGACAGATCATACACACCTGTGGGCGTGCAGAACACTGATAACAGTTCACAACAAATCACGAAACCCCAAAGAAGAATTTAACACAGCCTTCTTACGCACGAACGTGGAACTGTCATCGATGTTAGCCCATCAACAGGTCAGCATGCATGTCAAGCCAGTCCCCCGCCTCTCATTTTTTCATGCCAGTCACAAGCAGTCTTGTAATAGTCTGTGGTCGTGACCACAGTTCATCTGCACATCATCGTGCGTTCGGTTGTGAAAGCTGTTGGCAAAGGCTGGGCCGTCGAGGTTATGGGCAGTCGCTTGCGCAAAGCCGCTGACAGTGCTTTAAATCAAGCAAGGCTTGAAACAGGCTTACTGCTAACTCAACATGGTAGCCTTTCTTTACTGCAGTCAAGCAAGGCTTGAAACAGGCTTACTGCTGACTCAACATGGCAGCCTTTCTTTATTGCAGTCAAGCAAGGCTTGAAACAGGCTTACTGCTGACTCAACATGGTAGCCTATCTTTATTGCAGTCAAGCAAGGCTTGAAACAGGCTTACTGCTGACTCAACATGGCAGCCTTTCTTTATTGCAGTCAAGCAAGGCTTGAAACAGGCTTACTGCTGACTCAACATGGTAGCCTTTCTTTATTGCAGTCAAGCAAGGCTTGAAACAGGCTTACTGCTGACTCAACATGGCAGCCTTTCTTTATTGCAGTCAAGCAAGGCTTGAAACAGGCTTACTGCTGACTCAACATGGTAGCCTTTCTTTATTGCAGTCAAGCAAGGCTTGAAACAGGCTTACTGCAGACTCAACATGGTAGCCTTTCTTTATTGCAGTCAAGCAAGGCTTGAAACAGGCTTACTGCTGACTCAACATGGCAGCCTTTCTTTATTGCAGTCAAGCAAGGCTTGAAACAGGCTTACTGCTGACTCAACATGGTAGCCTTTCTTTATTGCAGTCAAGCAAGGCTTGAAACAGGCCTACTGCTGACTCAACATGGTAGCCTTTCTTTATTGCAGTCAAGCAAGGCTTGAAACAGGCTTACTGCTGACTCAACATGGCAGCCTTTCTTTATTGCAGTCAAGCAAGGCTTGAAACAGGCTTACTGCTGACTCAACATGGTAGCCTTTCTTTATTGCAGGCTTTCGGTTCCTTGACGGGGGTTTCATCCTTCCGACCGTGATCGATGTTTATGGAGGTACCGAATACTGCTATCGTATGCATGCGGGAACTAAGTCCTTCCAACCGTGATCGATGTTTATGGAGGTACCGAATACTGCTATCGTATGCATGCGGGAACTAAGTCCTTCCGACCGTGATCGATGTTTATGGAGGTACCGAATACTGCTATCGTATGCATGCGGGAACTAAGCCCTTCCGACCGTGATCGATGTTTATGGAGGTACCGAATACTGCTATCGTATGCATGCGGGAACTAAGCCCTTCCGACCGTGATCGATGTTTATGGAGGTACCGAATACTGCTATCGTATGCATGCAGGAACTAAGTCCTTCGACCGTGATCGATGTTTATGGAGGTACCGAATACTGCTATCGTATGCATGCGGGAACTAAGCCCTTCCGACCGTGATCGATGTTTATGGAGGTACCGAATACTGCTATCGTATGCATGCAGGAACTAAGTCCTTCCGACCGTGATCGATGTTTATGGAGGTACCGAATACTGCTATCGTATGCATGCGGGAACTAAGTCCTTCCGACCGTGATCGATGTTTATGGAGGTACCGAATACTGCTATCGTATGCATGCAGGAACTAAGCCCTTCCGACCGTGATCGATGTTTATGGAGGTACCGAATACTGCTATCGTATGCATGCGGGAACTAAGCCCTTCGGACCGTGATCGATGTTTATGGAGGTACCGAATACTGCTATCGTATGCATGCAGGAACTAAGTCCTTCCGACCGTGATCGATGTTTATGGAGGTACCGAATACTGCTATCGTATGCATGCGGGAACTAAGTCCTTCCGACCGTGATCGATGTTTATGGAGGTACCGAATACTGCTATCGTATGCATGCGGGAACTAAGTCCAAAGTCACTCTGTAAATGTCCGCTACTGGGGGGGGGGGGGGGGGGGGGGGGAGAGAGAGAGAGAGAGAGAGAGAGAGAGAGAGAGAAAGAGAGAGAGAATATGCAACCGCCTATCTCCCCCACCTCTCCATCTTCCTCTCTCTTCCTTCCCGGAACGGGGACCAACATGACGGATC
>JAFLJL010015212.1:0-14178 GCA_018398815.1 Conus ventricosus | reverse complement strand
CAGAGGAGGCGTCCTCGAGCCCCGGACTCGTCGAGAGGGCGCCTGGTGTGCGTTAGTGTCGTGCCCAGCGCGGGAGAGGAGTCGGACTGCGGGGAAGCCACGGTCAGCGCCGGGGTGTAGAGTCTTCGGGGAGTCGGACTGGAACTGGCCACGGTCAGCGCCGGAGTGCAGAGTCTTCCGGAGAGGTGTCAGCCTGTGAGGGGCCAAGTACAGCGCCGAGGACTGGAGCTCTCGGGCCGGGATGGGTTGTCCCATAGGTGGGGTAGAGAGGGTGTAGCGTTAGGGAGTAGGATTAAGGGTGTTAGCTACTGCCTTCCTTTGGGACGTAGTGGCCAGCACAGTGTAGGGTACTTGTCGTTGCCTCCGTTAGGGACGCAGTGACCAGTGCGGTAGTGGTCCCGGGTCAAAAGAAAAGGGTGGGTCCTGGGGAGAGGCGTTGGTGGTAGTAGTTTAGAGATTAGAGTCCCTTGGGTTGGTCCTTGTCCCTAGTAGTTAGCTACCACGTGTGCGGGCTATCTTTGCGTCCCTAGGTCGCAGCGATATACCGCAACTGGTGCTTAGTATAGGTTAAGGTTCTCAGGGTCGTAGCAGGGTAGTGTGGGTCAGTGAAGAAGTGGGATACCAGTGTGGGGTTGTGGATGGACGTGAGTGGTGGCGCCAGGGTGTGTGTGTGTGTGAAATAAAGAAGTGCGCATGATTGTAAAGCGGTGTTAGTGTGCTGTGTTGTCTGCTCTAGTGTGTAATAGGTGTGGGTAGGGGTGGTAGGGCCGTCCGGCTTAGCGACCGTGACAGCTATATAACATCGGCGGTGGGCAAACCAAAAACCATCCTGATGACAGCGCAACACGCTCGAAACAAATTTGTAGATAGTTTTAGGATTCCTCTTTTAACTTGTTTTAACTAATGTTGCTCCCCAAGGGGTTGAGCACTTAAAAAAATTGTTTTAGGCATTTATATATATATATATATATATATATATATATATATATATATATATATATATATATATATATATATATGTGTGTGAAAATCTCCGCGCACTGTCCTCTTTCTGCACATTTGTAAGCTCTCCCTGTTACTTGAATAAAATGTGTCGGGGGGAAAAAAAAAAGAGAATGGCAGTTCATGATCAAAAGAACAAACAAACATTTTCTTTCTGACCACTGTCCAAGGTTTATCTAGTATATATCGAAAATGAAGTCGATTGTACCCGGGAAAGAGAAGAATCAGAGATAAGGCTGTTGTCTATCTTTCGTCCTCCTCGTCCATTAGATGGTCACAATTAACGTCTGGATTACTGTGCCGCTTTGGGGGTTACCTATACAGCAAGCCATGAACTTGAAAACAAAACAAAGTCCAGCGACAGTGATGATTTGAAATGTCAACTTCATCCACGTATGTTTTTATCATCGAACAAATTACTTGTCGTTTGTTTGCCCCCGAGGGGTTAGCTGATCACGACACGCCCTAACAATCTGTCCCGACAGGCCCTAAAGTGAATTAAAAGAAAGAAGAAAGAAGAAAGAGGAGAAGGAGGAGGAGAAGAAGAAGAAGAAGGAGAAGAAGAAAAAGAAGAAGAAAGAGGAGAAGGAGGAGGAGGAGGAGGAAGAAGAAGAAGAAGAAGAAGACGACGAAGAGAAGAAGAAGAAGAAGAAGAAAGAGGAGATGGAGAACAAGAAGAAGACGAAAGAGGAGATGGAGAAGAAGAAGAAGAAGCAAGAGGAGGAGGAGGAGGAGGAGGAGAAGAAGAAGAAGAAGAAGACGAAGAAGAAGAAAGAGAAGGAGGAGGAGAAAAAGAAGAAGAAGGAGGAGGAGGAGGAAGAGGAGGAGGAGGAGAAGAAGACAAAGAAAAAAAGAAGAAAGAAGAAGAGAGAAGAAGCAGAAAGAAGAACAAAGAAGAAGAAAAAGAACCAAGAAGAAGAAGAAGAAGAAGACGAAGAAAGAAAGAAAAACAGACAGACAGAAATCCTCTGGAGCAGAGAAGAGAATTCAGCAGATTTTCACGGTCTTCTCCTCTTGCTCAGCCAATATTCAAAACGATCTCTCGTTTCACTCCAACCCCCCATCCCCCGCCAAAAAAAAAAAAAAGAAAAAAAAAAAGAAAGAAAAAAAGACGACTTCCTTAAAAACTGGCACAGATCGGCAACCATTTGATCAGGAATAGACAACTCTCTTCCGCTTAGTGAGGCTCATGGGGGAAAAAAGGGCCATAATTCTTTTTATTTTATTTTTTATAAGAGTGTGTCCTTTCTGGATGGACATGGCGTCCTCTTCGTGGCCTTGGAAAGAAGCCGACGCAGGTGTCGAGTGCCACAGATGTGTCAGACAGCCCGTGGTGTTCCAGTCTCTTTGCTAGTGGCTGGGAGAGAGGGAGGAGGAGTGTTGGGTGGCATCTGTTCTGTTCTGTTCTGGCATCGGATCTGTCGAAGCTGCAGGAGATCACGTAGGCCTACGTCCAGTCTACGTGGCTGGGTAATGGTGGTCTCCCTTACCTCTCTGCCTGGTCGTTTAATGAGTTTGCATAGCTTGGCCTGGTTATCGACCTTGTGAGTGTTGCACTTTGTCCTTGTGTTTTCCTGTCTGTCTGTCTGTCTGTCCTCTCTCTCTCTCTCTCTCTCTCTCTCTCTCTCTCTCTCTCTCTCTCTCTCTCTCTGTCATAATTATCTCGCCCTCTTTCCCACTCTCTCTCTGTTTCTGTCTCTCTCTGACTCTTTCTTTCTCTGTCATGATGATCTCTCTCTTCCCCCCTCCCCCCCCCCTCCCTCTCTTCTCTCTCTCTGTCTCTGACTCTCTCTGTTTCTGTGTGTGTCTCACTCTCTCTCATAGTTCTGTCTCTGTCATCATTCTCTCTCTCTCTCTCTCTCTCTCTCTCTCTCTCTCTCTCTCTCTCTCTCCCTGTCCCTCTCCCTCCCTCCCTCCCTCCCTCTCTCTCTTTCCCTCCCTGTCTCTCTCCCTCCCTCCCTCCCTCCCTCTCTCTCTCTCTCTCTCTCTCTCTCTCTCTCTCTCTCTCTCTCTCTCTCTCTCCATTTGTGACAAGAACTCGATTCGCATGCTACTTCGTGGTCGTATCCGTCATAAGGTTTTGCCGGTTGGCTGTCCCGTGACTCATGCCTGGGAGACCTTTGTCTCTGGGGATCCGGGAGAGGTGTGTGTGTGTGTTTGTGTGGGTGCGTGCGTGCGTGCGTGCGTGCGCGCGCGCGGAGATTTTACTTGTGATTTGCTCCCAGCCTTTTATTTGGAGCGACTTCCTGCCGCTGGCTTAGTGGTAACCTAAAACGTAGGCTTTGAAACAGGACCGAGAGGTAGACCTGTGTTCGTGGAGGCCGGAATAGCTCAGTGGACTCGTAATCTTGGTGATCTTTGGGTTGCGGTTTCCAATCTCCGCTGGGCCGTTTCGGTACAGGGGGATTTGTCCCTCGAAGTTAACATTGGTTCTGACTCCATTTCCCATACAGTCCTTCGAATGATACTATAAACCGAGCTTCCGTGTGTGAACGCACGCGTAACATCTTGCACACACGTAAAATCCTATCACCAACTTTCGGAAGAGAAGGCCAGTTTGGCCGTTGGTATGGATGACATGTTACACATAGCATGCACCCTGTGTGAGAAATGGAAAGCATGAAGGAAAAAAAGGAAACTGAGTGAACGATATTGACTGGATGATACGGGAAACGACTGAATGAAGCAACAGCTGGCAGCTCTTCAGTCGGCACTACCCAGGTAGGCAGCCCGTTGTGTAAACGAGTGTGGATTGTAAAGCACTTAGAGCTTGGTCTGTACCCGAGGATAGGAGCTATATAAGTATTAATATCAATAATAATAGTAATGATAATGATAATAATGATAACAATAATGATAATGATCTGCGGTGCTGGTAATTGACATTTGACTTTCAATACAATTCAATTCAATCAACTTTATTGTCCATCGGAAATTTTTCTTCTGCTCCACATCATTTCACAAGTACATAAGACATTACAAAAAGACATTATAAATCGTTACATAAAAGCCAGTGTTAGTATATGTATATGCATATACATCAACACTCACACACTCCTCCCCACCCACCCACCCCACACACATGCACACACACGCGCACCCCCCCCCCCACACACACACACACACACACTCACACACATACACACACACGCATACACACATGAAATGAACATTAAATCCATAAGACATAAAACATTACATAGAGATGAAAAAACGATATATACTGACTTCCATAAAAAAACGCGAAAAATTGAAAGGCTATTTTTTTGGGTGAAAAGGGGTGAATATACAATATTGAACCATTGTGGCAAGTTGTTTGGGTCCAAGACTCACGTGCAGTGAAACATTGTGTGAGCAACACATCATTCCCGGCATTGGAGGGTCAACAAAAATGGCAAACTGGTTGCTGCATGTGAGGCACGTGCACACCATGCAGAGCAAAGTTAACCAGCGACAAGTACGCAGGCATGCAGCCTTTATAAAGCCGCGCTACAAGGTTCAGATAACGACTTGCCGTCTGAGCGCTACAGAGATGCCAAGACTACGAGCAGAGGAACGCAATCGTGCCCTAGGCCATCTGGAGGCAGGTGTGGATGCCAGGCAGGTCGCCAACATCTTTAACGTCCACATCTCAACCATCTATCGTCTGCAGCACCGCATGCGAGTCACTGGTACCACTGATGATCGTCCCCAGCCAGGCCGTCCTCGGGTCACCACACCAAGAGAGGATCGCCATTTTGTTCGAACCCATCTGCAGGACAGGCGGCAAACAGCCGCTAACACTGCTCGACAGGTGCCTGGGAATCTCCAGCAACGAATCAGCCTCAACACTGTGCGGCGGCATCTTCAGGAGAACGGGCTGGCATGTAGGCGTCCTCACAGAGGTCCGGTACTTACACCAAGACACCGCAGGACAGGCCGCAGTGGGCACAAGCCTGAATCAACTGGCGGGGACGCATACTGTTCTCAGATGAGAGCCGTTTTTGTATTGACATGGCTGACGGTCGTGTCAGAATATGGCGTCGACCTGTGAACGCTATGCTGACTCCTGTGTGGTAGAGCGGAACCCCTGGGGAGGCCCAAACGTTATGATATGGGTGCAATTGGCATTAACCACGCCATAGGACCAGTCATCTTTCAGAACATTGGTCCTGGTCGCGGACAGGGTGTCAATGCACAGCGCTACATCCACCAGGTGCTCAGACCCCATGTCGTTCCTTTTTTTGCGCAACACCCGAACTGGACATTCCAACAGGACAATGCAAGACCACACAGCCAGGGCCACCCAGCAATTTCTTCAGCATAACAACGTCAATGTGCTGCCCTGGCCAGCCTCAGTCCCGATTTAAACCCAATAGAACATTTTTGGGATGAACTTGGCAGACGGTTGGACCTCCTGTGTCCACGACCAGCAACAGCGGCTCAACTTCACCAGGCCATCGTCCATGTGTGGGCTGGTTGTGCCAAGGGGACGCATCAACCATCTGGTCCACTCAATGAGCCACAGGTGTCAAGCAGTTGTCCATGCAAATGGTTGGCCACACACGGTATTAGGACTTCAAGCTGGTTTGTCACGTGACCTTGGATTTTCCCCACAAAGACATATTGCTGATGACATTTTCACACATTACGGTGTAATGAATCAAATCACGTTGAATTCTCGCTTCCACTCTGTACAATTGTGACCAATAAATTCGCCCTAACCTTCAGCTTGTTTTGCTTTCGCGTTTTTTATGGAAGTCAGTATTTCAAACAAAACTCACCGCACCAATGCCCAAACACTAAAACACACACACATACGTACATACACCCATACCCCCCCCCCCCCCCCCCCCCCCCCCCCCCCCCCCCCACACACACACGCAGACACACGCAGTCATAGTCACACCGTCCGGCGTATTTTTTGGTGTCTGCCTTTGGCCGACTCTGGGGAAAGGCTGAGTGACGGTGAGGAAAGACCATTGTCACAAGAAAAGTCCTGTTGACAGGAGAAAGACTGTAACTCGGGATTTTCCTCAGAGAGCACGTAAGACCTCATGGTGAAAGCTTGTCCGTGTCTGGAGTTGTACTGTCTTTAACTGTCAGTGAAACAGCATCGACTGAGGCTGCAGGATCTTCTTCTTCTTCTTCTTCTTCTGCGTACGCAGACTGATACTCCTGCGGACACTCCTGTATAGACAGGCAAGGATTAATCCCATCTACCCAACAAAGGGAGTGGAGTTTTGTGTGTATGACCTTTTTTTTTAAAATCCCGCCATTAAGGTAGCCACACTCCAGCTTCGGGGAAGCTGCAGGATGCACGCGGCAGTCGCTGGACGGTGGCGGTTTTCGCCGGTGGGCTCTAGCAGTCATGAAATATGGGCTGCAACACCCATGGAAACGCCCCCGTGGAGGTCTGTCGTGTCTCATCCGGTGGCCATTACACAATGGCACCTGCCAGGGAGCAGTTATGTCCCTTGACGTCTTAATGGAACGCCGTGTGTGCCTGCACCCTGTGTGAACACAGCACAGGCTTCTAGGGGTGGTGCAGGATTGCTTTCCAACTGGTCTGTTCGGGTGTTTGAGGTCAGCACTTCTCTGGGTCCCACCCGCACCTTCGGGTGTTTTTTGTTGTGTCTTTTTCCCTTTTTGATCGCCGCTATCAAAAGACTTTTTTTTATTTAATTTTTTTACATATGGTGGATGACGTTCGGACTGTGCAGTGACAGTTCCTGTTTCCTCAGCTGGGGGTCAGTCATTCAGAAGACACAGCTTGGCACACGTATCGGCGAAGGCAGTAGTCAGTGGCGGCGGAGCGGTATCTCCTCTGGCAGGTTTCTCAATGGTAACCTGACATCGAAGCTTCTCGATGGACCACTGAAGAAAAACAGCGGGTTGCGTGCGTTTAGGGAGGGAGGGTGAAGTGGGGTTGGTGGGGGCTGAGGGTGGGGCGGTAGAAGGGGAGGGGGAGGGGAGGGTGGGGGGGTGATCGGAATAAACGGACTGGAACTTATGTACCGCTTAGAGGACACGGAAGACGTGGTAGGAGAAACATGAACAATGAAAACAACGAAGTGTTGGCGGAGGTTGAAGAGTTGGACAGCTGTGGTCAAGGGTTTTCTTTGGCAATGAAAAGTGACCACTTTTCGTGCCAGTCTTTTTTTTTTTAAGGACTCGCCAGTGCGTGGTGGCAAATGGCTGGATCGGGCACCTGCCAACTTCTCGTCCGTGACCTCTCACAATTCCAGCTCCCTTACCCCCCCCCCCCCCCTCCTTCTGTCCTTCCCTGTCCGTTCCCCACACTTCGATTTCCCACCTCCCCCTAACCCCCTTTCCCACCCCCTCTCAGCAAGAGAACGTATAAACACCGATTCAGACTCACTTGCTACTCCACCACGTTTTTGGGCGAAAGTGGCCTAAAAGCTGCTTATTCCTGTTCTCTGACAAGTAACCAAAAATATAACGACCCTACAAACAAACATACTGTGTACGGTTGTCCGTTTTCAATACTAATTTTACTAAAGTTTTCAGAGAGTAGCCAGGACTGAACACATTCCCATAGAGTAACGCAGGGAAAAGCAGTTGTGGCTGAACGCGCCCATATACACGGGGGGTGCACCAGGCTATCCGATTACTTCGCGGTATGTTAATTACAGCGTGGGGAGAGAGAAACCCTGACAAAGTTAAGTTGCCCTCAGAACAGACAGACAGACAGACAGACAGAGAAAGAGACAGACAGACCGAGAGGCGGGCACACCCACCACACACCACACACACACTAAAACACGAACACTAACACACACAGACACTTTCTCTCTCTCTCTTTCTCTCTCTCTCTCTCTCTCACACACACACACACACACACACACACACACACAAAATACACACACACACACACACACACACACACACACACACACACAAAAACGCATACACACACACACACACACACACACACACACACACACAACACACACACACACACACATACACACGCACACGCGCGCGCACACACACATACACAGTAGTGTCTGCGTTGGCCAAAAAATCAATACTGCGAACCCCCTCTTCTTCCCTCCTTTTCACCCCCCTTCCTCACGCCGGTTACAATGTATTGCATCAATGCAGCGAGACGGCGCGCCAAAAAATCAATACTGCTGAACCCCCTCTTCTTCCCTCCTTTTCACCCCCCTTCCTCACGCCGGTTACAATGTATTGCATCATGCCGCAAGACGGCGCTGTCACAGCTGGGCCAATCATCGAGGGCGCAGTGCTTACGGCGCTCACATGACCAGTTTCCAACACCGGTTTCATCATTCTTCTACTGACTTCCGGACTTGCAAGGACGCTTTTACTTCGCTGTGTACTGTGCTTGGTGCCCTTATTCTAAAAAATGGCTACCCGTTTCACTGAAGAGCAGGCTCTTGCCATTGAACACAAGTTTTACCATACTTTCATGTCAGAGTATTTGTTGAAAAAAGAACGAGGTGAAGCATGTTCGTTGCCGCCGAAACCGAAAAGAAGTATTGCTTTCCTAGAAGGAACAGAAAAAGAAAAAGTGAACCGACTGCTTTGGAAATGGACGACTATCTTAAAGGTTTGTTGGTTCAAGGAAATGAAAACGTTGAAGGCAATATTGCTGAACAAAATATAGCCAGTTTTAATATGTGTTTGACTATCGATGAGATGGTTCCTTATTTAATAAATGGTGCTGCATTGTTGAAAGCTGGCCAAAGCAAAACAATCCATCACGCGTTGATTGTTGGGCGTTGGCTTGAGACAGCCCAAGTCATGTTTAAAAAACAAAAACGCATCAAACAGGGCGTTTATTTTCTTAAGACGCAGGTGAACATGTCTGATTCGTATGCTAGGAAACTCATTCAACTTTCTGTGTGTTTTTATAACTATCCTAAATTCCACAAGCTAGGAATCAGTATAAATGAACTGTGTAGCAAACGCCAAACCATTATTAAACTTATGCAACTGAATGGCGATTTTCGAATGTTCTGGCAAAAACTAGATAGGGTTAGGCAGACCTTAGTACATCTACTAGTATGGAGAGGAGTAGTGTGTGGCCAGCACTATCTTCATATAAATGCTCCAAATATACAATGACGGATGTACTACTACTGGTGATTAGAGCCGCCATAAAGCTTGGCTACAGCAATTACTGCTGTAACTTTGCCAGCCAGCTGCAAGCCCGGTTGAGAAAAGAGGGGCACAGCAAACTAGGCCAAACAACCCTATGTGATCGCTTGCCGCCAATGACGCCAGCACCTGCAAAGCTCGGTGGCAAACTAGGTCAAACGACCCTATGTGATCGCTTGACTACAAAGCGCGGCAGCACCAGCAAAGCTCAGCGGCAAACTAGGCCAAACGACCCTATGTGATCACTTGGGGTTGATTGAGGTTGCGCGCGGGGCACAGCCTGGTAGTTCCACTTCTTGTTGTTTGTTGGTGTTTGTGTGTTTTTGGCCTACCCCACGCACGCACGTCCCTCCACCCCACCCCTGGACTGTTTATTGTGTGTTTGTTGTTTGTTGTGTTTGTTGTTTGTTTTGTCCTACCCACGCATGCACACCCTCCTACCCCACTCCACCCCACCCGCCCCACCCCCCACCCCACGCATGCACACACTCAAGTTCCTTCTAAGTTTTTAACTTAAGTTCCCCCCAAAGTAAGTTCTTACTCAAGTTGTCTTTAAGTTATCCTTAAGTTATCCACAAGTTCTTACTTAAGTTACTTCTAAGTTTTAATTAAGTTGCCCCAGGTTCTTAATAAGTTCTTAAGTAAGTTCTTAAGTAAGTTCTTAATAAGTTCTTGTTCAAGTTCTTGATAAGTTCTTGATTAAGTTATCCTTTAAGTACAACACTTATAATTATCAAAAAATACAATCTATGTTTTATCTTAAATAGTAAATGTCTAAGATAGAACACACACGCCTCAAAAAACGCGTCATCATTGAGGATGTCTTGCTCAGCGTTCTCTGCATAGATCTTAATGAAGGCCTTACATCCGAAGCAACCACATTGATTACAATTCTGGTCTATGGAAATGTCTTTTATAGACTCCAGGTCTTTATTTATTGACTTTATCATTTTATAATACGCCATGATCTATTTTTATTAAAAATTTAAAATATTATTCCATTATAAATGGATCAAAATGATTTTGTTATTGGCGGTTTTGGCGTGCAGTTGTCTTTTCTGTATTTAACGGTTCAGGTTGTTTTAACTTCTTTCGTTTCTGTTGCCATTGTGTATATATTTTATAGCCATAATAACTGCCCCCAACAGCAGCAAGGGCGCCAAAAATGGCAACAGTTTTAAGTTCAATATTCCATGAAGACTTTGGGCCCTTGAATCACATGGAGTTTTTATAGCTGGCATTGAATCAACTTGTTCTGGCGTTGGCGGTGTTATGTTTTCATGATGAGTCATATTCTGTAACATTAATTTTTTTTGTCTGTTCCACTCTGCTAATTTCTTCCTGCTTCAACACGCCCAGGATTTTTAATGGTCTCCGCCTGATTCAGCGTTTTCTGGTGATTTTCTAGCTTGGTTACTTTCTCCACCTGATTCAGTGTTTTCTGGTTCTGATGATTTTCCAGATCGTTCATTTTGAAGGGAAATAAAATCTATATAAATTAAAAGTTATTAATCCCATGATTAATGGCGATAACAATGTTCCAAATCTATAGTATAAATCACACCCTAGAGACTCTAATGACTTTGTTAAAACTGGATCTTGCGTTAAATCTACGTAAGATCTTGTTCAGAATCAATGGTAGCAAATCTACTGACTAGTTTAGTGTACAAACTAAGAACCGTTTGCCCCACACTTTTCACCATTCTAGACCCAGCTGCGCTTCATACCTGTTATGATACTTTAAAATGTCTTGCGGCGGCATCTGTTGAATCTGTTCTATGCTGAATTCAGTTCCGAGGAACTGTTTTGTTTTCCCACATGCTGCCAAAGAATACAGCCTCTCCTTTTTGGGCATAATAGCTTGATCATCAACTTGGTCATTCATAAGTTCAGGAAGGTTTAGGCTGCCTTGTAGCTGTAGGAGATCATCGCTGGGTTTATGTTTTTTATTAAATTATAATTATTTTATTTTTAAAAATGAGCACCGAAAAAACTGTTGCTAACCTTGTATACCATTCTGCTGTTATTGGGGGCCTAAGTGTAGGATACTCAATGCTCGGTAAAAGCTTGTTAAGAATTAAACCAGCAGATCTTGGCAAACTAGACTTTGAGGATTCAGCAAAGCTGATTGCTATCATTGCAGCTTCGGTTGCCACGAAAGATTTTCTAGTCAAGCAAGGAATAATTCCAGACAATATAAATATGTAAGAAAAAAATACATTTATAAAAAATGGCTTCACTCGCAATAATGATAGGCGGCGCTGTGGTGAATGCGCTTGCTTTTAGCGGAAGTAATTTCGCATTTAGTAAACTGGGGAATGACAGCGAGAGAAAAGACATAACAAAGCTATGGAGCAACTAGCAGCTGCACAAGACGCCTATGAAAGGCAGAGACTTGAGCAGTTAGATTTTATTAATGACACACTGAAAGAACAGGGGCATGCAGCTTACACATTTAAAATGTTGATCAAGCAATAAAACAATATTATCTAGTAACAGGCAAACCAGTCCAGACATTGCCCCCACCAAAATTCAGTGACTTTTATCAACCATCAGAAAAACAAAAGATGCAAGAAATCGGGTTTATTGTCGTTGGTATGACCGTTGTGTATTTTGTTGCACATAATATTGGCTGAATAAAAAATGAACAAAATCTATTATTCGCCCCAAAAGGATATTGGAAGGGCATCACAGCAATTAAAAAGCTAAGCCAAGCGGCAGGAGTCAGTGAACAAACAGCAAAGGAATGGTTATCTAAACAAGCAATTTGGCAAATTTTTTTACCTGCCCCTAGACGAATACAGAGACCACACTTTGTTAATACAACTCCAAACGACACCCATCAAATGGGATCTTCTATATTTACCCTCTGATAGGATTAGACGAAAAAGATTTAAGTACGCACTCACAGTCATTGACATGGCTTCAAGATACAAAGATGCAGAACCATTAACACAAAAGAGTGCTTCTGCTGTTGCTGTTGCTATACAACTGATATATCAACGAGGGCCACTAACTTATCCTCGCATGATTCAAGTTGATGATGGAAAAGAATTTAAAGGCCAAGTGAATCAATTATTGTTGAAACATAGAGTTACCATTAAAAGAGGCATTCCGGGAGTTCACAGATCACAGGCTTTAGTTGAAAACTTTAACAAACAGTTAGCCGAAAGACTTTTCTCCTACCAGTATCACAGAGAGCTAATTGACAATTCTCGCAACACAGAATGGGTTAGAAGACTGCCCTCAGTTTTGCGAGCAATGAATAATGAAGAATTTAAAAGGCTAAAACCAGTTACAAGCAATCAAAAGAAAAAACAATAAATGTTGCTGAAGACTCCAGTACAGCCAGCAAACTATTACCGTTTGGTTTGAAAGTAAGGTACCTTTATTTACCGGGGGAAGCAGAAGGGGACACTCGCATCAGGGCAACAGATCCAGTTTGGAGTGTTGATCCATATGAAATAAAAAGAATTGTAAAAATGAATCCGCCCGTGTAATTATTTACGAGAAACTGGCACAAACAAAACAACCAGCTCCTCAAAGATCTTTTGTGAAGGAAGAACTGCAGATAATCCCCCCAGACACAGTTCCGCTTTAATTAATTTACGGTTCTCCAGTGCCCAATTGCATATGAAAACTCTGGATTAACAAACACCCGTTTTGTGTTTGTTCTATCTAATGACTTCTTTGTTACAACAGTTGTGTTGATCTCATGTAGATTAGATCGCAGTTTTACGTTGTCATGATGGAAAGTCTTATTGCCAAACAATGCTTCTTTGTAGTTGTCATGTGATATGTTTGACTGCCAAACGCTGCGAGATATTCCTTTGCTTTCTTAATGATTTTCTCCTGGCTCGAAATACTGTACATTTTTGACCTTAAACCAACAAACTCCTTGATCACCTTTCCAGATAATTCATCCTTCATCTTTCCTAAAACCTTCTTGTTAGTAATTGAATGCAAAGGAGAATCTTTAGGGTAATCGGGCGTGTCGTACCATCCCACATGCCCTTTAGCTACTTCCATTTCCATGTCTTTATAGATGTCTTCAGTAGGAATATCTATAACAAAAACTGTCTGTATCTGTGTAAAGTACTCTGGACTCAGGATACGAGGGTTTTAAAGTAGTCATAAAGAAACTCTAACATCAAAAGCTTTGATAATTTCTAAAACAGTAAACCCAATAAATACAGGTTTGTCCAATTTGACTTTCTTTTTTCTTCATCATTATGCCAAAAAGCTGATCATGAAATCTTTTAAAGTCCTGATAATTTGGTTTTGAAGTTAGCTTAATTGCTTCGTTCTCTTTGGTGACTAATCTGACATCTTTGCGCTTGTGCGGATTCTCCATAGTCTTTCCAAAACAGCTGTTGTTCATCAGCTTGAAAAAGTCTTTTCTGAAGCATCTGTGGATTTAGTTCTGAGGTCAGTGTTCTTCATGATGTATGGTTTCATGAACTGTTCTTGATCGAAAGCAATTATGCGATGAACAGCTGTCAACTTCAGCCCATGTCTTAAATAAAATTGTAGAAGTCTGTAATGACAGACATAATTTTTTTTGCCGCGAAGATTAGGCACAAGTTTAGGTGGTTCTCTTGGATCTATCTTTAGACTTTCTGCTGCTAAAGGATATCATTATGCAGGTCATGGAGTTCATGAGGATATTCTAAGTCAACCCTTTTAGAATGAAGCCGCGCTGCTGATCAGGCGTTAAACTGTTCAACCACTTTAATGCCTTTTGAATATTATTCGAACCTGTGTACATCTTGAAGTTACGTAATGGAAGTGATTGCGCCATTGCCCAACCATACAGATTGTTTGCATCTAAATACATGAGATAGTTAGACCTTTTACTTGGATCATAGTCGTCCAAGTATTTGTTGTTTGCTTTACATAATGATGCAACGCCATGCTAATTCCCCCACGCAATCCGTTTTCAATCATCTGAATCATTGGTAGGTCAGACAATAAATCAATCTGTACTCCAGTAAACTTTAAGAAAGCATCCCAGCTCATCCCGGGTGCAGAAATATAATGCGCAGGATC
>JAFLJL010015209.1:174013-207558 GCA_018398815.1 Conus ventricosus | reverse complement strand
AACACATGATCCCTGTCCAGCATTGGAATGCGGTTGTTCGACAGGGCAGTGACGAGTCCTAATGGTTTGTTGACGGAAATCTAAACAACTTCCCCGGCTGGCTTCCCCCAGTCCAGCCGGCAGACGTCTGTACAGCCGCTGGACAGGCCGCAAGGCTCGGTACTCTCTGAACATGGGCTCTGATGAAGAAGATAATTTGCTTTGCGTTATTTCAATTATTTTGATTAGTTGCATACAATTGAAGCAAAGAAATTGAAGATGGTGGGTGAGACCATGGATCGCAATAAGGAGGGAGACGTTTGGTGCATACCATTCTCTTCTGAAAGAATGACAAGAAGAGGAAGCTCACAGTTTTATCATTTTTCTACGAATGGATTGTGTTTCTTTCAACCTGGGGAGGGTGACCCCATTAAGCAACAGAAAAGACGCCACATTTCGTGTTTGTTTATTTATTTTTTTGTTCCGTTTCATTTATTGTTTTGATTGTACGTTGGTTTCTTTGTGGTGGCAAAAAGTAGCGGCCTGTCCAGGGAGTAAACATATAGACGTTTGACGGCTGGACAGGAGGAAGCCAGCGGGGAATGTTGTTTAGATTTCCGTCAAGAAACCATTAGGCCTCATCACTGCCGTGTCAAACAACCACATCCCAGTGCTGGAAAGGGGAAATGTGTTCCTACCTTAGGGGGCCTACACACGTACATTCACGCTGGCTCCGCGACAAAGCAACAACTCTCCACAATAGGTGGTGTCTTTGTTGTACTGGTCCGATCAGGCGCCAGTGAACACCACCGGAGTGACGCGACAACAGCGCAGTGTCTCCTCTGGTGGGTCGTGTTATGAAGACTTCATACTGATTGCTACCAGGATGGAAAAAATAATAAAGAGATTGGTAATAGGCACGAACACTCGGAAAAGTACGAAAATTACCAAATGAAAGGCGGGAAAATAAGGAAAAGTTGGTAATGACAGGGGAAAAAAATTCAACTGTGCCATCTATTGTGCCGCCTCTGTGGCACTGTTTCCCCACTACTTACTCTGATTCCTCGTCCACAGCCGCAGACCAGCCAGGCTTGCCGCAAACCCGGCACTGGCAATCTACAAGGAGCAGTCAGTATCAAGTCGTCAAGAGGCAACCCACCAGAGGAGACACTGCACTGCTGCCGAGTCACTTCGGTGGTGCTCAGCGGCGCCTTATCTGATCAAACATACGCAGGACACCACCTACTAAGTCCCCTGCTGATTACTTAGTCGTGGAGCTGGCGTGGGTGAGCTCTCCCTCCGGAGGGCAACACCACGTCCGTTCAACGACAGTCCTTATGAATTTGCCGATACTTGTGACCCTGACAGAATCAAACCATGGCCATAGACATGGAGAGGACATCAACACTGAGGGCACGAAAGGCCACAGAATTTGAGACTTAAGAAATGCTGATCAATGAGTAATGGGATAATTAAGATGACGCTACGGATTTCCATTCCGGTCTAAAACTGCATGACAGGGCTGATCTCTACGCTTCCTTTCATAATATATCCCGGCATCAACCAGGCCCGAGAGATACAGACTCCTGCAGTGTTGGTCGGGAAATTTGAGCAACACTCTCAGAGACCATCCATTAAGTGGATGAAACTCGACTGTGTGGTCCCAGTCTTCCCAACTGAGCCCGTAGCAAACTCAACTCTAGGTAGGAGCCAGTCGGGGGCAGAAAAAAAGCCTTGTTTATTGCTTCTCTGACATACATTATTCCACAAGCAATGGTATATGTTGACTGTTTCAGGTACTTCATCACAGGAAAAAGTAGGTATTGACAGGAAATAAGGCATGCTCTGCTCAACGCATCTCTGACCTACATATTCAAACAACAGTGACACGTGCTTACTGTTTCAGGTACTTCAACAGTTCTGTGAACAACGGAGACTTCCTCCAAGACCGCCACCGGAAATCGTTAGACCGAAAGACCACGACAGCAACGACGAGGAGGAGCAGTTCGGCAGGACCGTGGCCAAACGGCTGAAAAAGTCACCGACCCCGAGGAAAGACTGTTCCTCAAGTACACCATCGACAGCGTCTTCATTCGTCATGCCCAGCGTCAGCGTAGAAACTAACGTCGTGTTTCGTCACAATCCGGGTCACGTGTGGATGTGACACCGAGAGAGCAATGAATAATATGAGGGGTTCTGCCCTAGAATTCGGGTCACTAAAGAATGAAGAATGACATGAGTGTCATCTCCACCACAGAGGTTACGTGTCCACACACGTCTGTTTGTTTGTTTGTTTGTTTGTTTGTCTGTCTGTCTGTCAACAAAATCAAGTTTTAGAAGGAAGCAATGTGACCAATAAAGTATGTTCGGAAATCTGAAAGGGAGGTAATTTGTGTTAGAACTCGCGTTTAGGGAGAGTGACTCCCCCGTTTTCTTGGGACAGATGCCGCTGGGTGGCACGTCAAAGGCGATTTTGACCCATCAGTCAGCTTCATAGTTCAATCAGAGAGAGACCATGTAAAGCGTGTGTGTGTGTGTGTGTGTGTGTGTGTGTGTGTGTGTGTGTGTTCGTGCGTGTGCGTGTGCGTGTGTGCGTGTGAAACAGTTTGTCTATGACGCAGACAGTTAAATCCCAATCGATATATTGGCGTGCGCTTCACATCGAATAATTGACTTTCTCGATCCATTTGCGAGACCCATGAACTGAAAAGGCAACTCTATTTGCGATGGAAAGACAGGTGTTATCTTTCCCTGATTTTTTTCCTGGAACAGGTCTACAGACAAGCCACTAAATTTTGGCACAAGTCTGGATCAAAAGGGAAATCCCCTTGAATGGACTGGAAGCTGTTTGATGGTGGAATCCTAGGCTTTGATTGAAGATTGCAAATGATGTGGATGCTCTTGATTGAAGATTGCAAATGATGCGGATGCTCTTGATTGAAGTTTGTTAATGATCTGAACGCTCTTGATTGAAGTTTGTTAATAATGATCTGAATGCTGTTGTCCACTTCATGGACTTATGCGTGGACTTATAGTGCAGATCTTGTGTGCAAGTATGTACGAAAAATATTGTATGAGAGGAAAGTGTGCTTGTGATGGACTTAAAAAAAATAGGGGCACGGAAGAGAGGGAGCATGTGTTTAGGAGTGACTGTAGGCCTACAAGTATCCGACTTGATGCTTCTTTAGCAAACTAAAAATAGTTTCAGCCTAATTTTCAATAACGAGAGCCTCCAGTGAAGAATTTACACGGAACACTCTAACAATATGTCTCACACACAGAATGAAACGTCCACTCACTCTGTAACGGGGGAAAACACACACACACACAAGCACATTCTGTCAACAATGGTTTATTGGTTTAGTAAAGAGACTGAATTTGTTCATTGGCTGAGAAATCACTCACACACTTTCACATTCTCTCTCTCTCTCTTTCTCTCTCTCTCTCCTCTCTCTCTCTCTCTCTCTCTCTCTCAACATACACACAACACACACACACACACACACACACCCCACACACACACACACACACGTGCACGCAGATGCTTCCGAACTGCATGCACATACACATACGCAAGAGCCAGGGCTTGCACGCGCATACATACGCACGCACGCGCATACATACCCACGCACGCACTCGCTCACACAAGCAAGCACACACACACACACACACACACACACACACACACACACACACACACACACACACACACACACATGATGGCGATAATTCAACAAGGGTAACAAAGACGATTACTATTATCATTAACTCTTGAAAATATTTCAAACGCCCAATTCAAAAAATGCCCTGGGTGCTTACAGTGAGAGAAACACATAAAAATGATAAAACAAACAGAAAGAACGGCATCTACAACCAAGACATACACTAAAAGTAATCATACCAACAAGATCACCACAACTTCCGGCCCCTGCACCTCCTCTCCCATTCACTTACCCAAATGCCCACCCTCACGTCTGGTGAGTTGATTTTAAACATTATCTGTAATGCATTCAAGACATGTTACTAGTTTGATGTATAGGTTTGATTGAATGCTTTTAGAACAAAGTATTCTAAAAATATACATTGCATATGTGGCAAACAAATTACTGTAAACCATCTACTTCTTCACTGCCCAGGAGTCAGGCACTTTGTTCCTAAGATAAAGTTAACAGATCAATTGTCAGCCAGTGCGCCATTATCCACTGAAATATTTTAAATAATCATGCATTACTCTGCATGTAATCTGAAAATTTAATTCCAGTCCACTTGGAATCTATCTCTGATGTATTTTAAACAAAAATTGTTGTGTTGTACGACATTGATATAAAAGAGTTACGTTTATATGATATATATGGTTAGCTCGCCCCCTCCCCCCCCCCCCCCCTTCCGCACCCCCTTCCTCTATTCCGTCCTCCTTTCCCACCCTGACGCCCCGCATCCCACCCGCAACCCCACCCCCCCCCCCCCTCCCGTCCCCCTGCATTATGCTCCAATCCTACAAAACTTGTTTCGTTTGATTTACTTTAATTTCCCCGATTAACATACACCAAAGGCTAGATAAACACCAGGATAAGTAAATATCTACATATCTCATCACCCATCCCAACCTCCCCCTCTTGCCCCTAGCACAGTTTCTCTCTCTCTCTCTCGCTCCTCTCTCTCTCTCTCTCTCTCTCTCTCTCCACAGGCGCACACACATAATTATGCACGCACACACACGCACACACATGCACACACACACGCGCGCGCGCACACCCACGCACACCGACACGAACACGCACACACCCCAATCCCCCCCCCCCACCCCCCCACCCCCGCTAATAACACTTATAGTGAATAGAAAGTTAAACTAAAGAACAACTAAAACACACACACACACACACACACACACACACACACACACACACACACACACACACACACACACCCCACACCACACACACACACACACACACCACACACACACACGCACTTACACACGCACGCACACACACACACACACACACACACACACACACACACACACACACACACACACACACACACACACATCCATGGAAAAATGTCATTGCGATCCACAGGTACTGTTAGACGCTTGCGCTCATATCTAGTCGCCTTTGTTTTTATGTAAAAGGCGATTGCTAGCAGCAGTGGTAACGTGGAAGGGAAACATTTGGTCGTTGTGTTTTGAGAAAAACATTTGGTAGGGAGCAGTTTGTTCTAAGAGAGAGAGAGAGAGAGAGAGAGAGAGAGAGAGGGGAGAGAGAGAGAGAGAGAGAGAGAGAGAGAGAAAGAGAGAGAGAGAGAGATTGAAAAACTAGACATAGGAACCTATTAAAATCTGGGATGTTCCCATTTCGTTAGAAGTGTGTCCGTGGGACACTTCGTCCAAACTATTACAAATATAAAAATTTTGAGGGATGTCAATGTAGTGTAGACAAAAGAAAATGATCAACACAGTCGTCAAATGATAACTTTCGAACCTTCTCCAATATCTTCGCCATTTGCGATGTTCAGAGCCTCGAAGATATGTTCATTCTTTCAGCCATTGGTTGAATTGAACTGAAAGGAAATTCGATTTTAGGTGGATAAATGCTGATAACTTATTTCCATGTAATGTAGCAGATAAAATAATGGTGAAATTGGCAAGTTTGCGTCCGCATGCACACCGACACACTCACAATCATGCGCACGCACGCGCGCGCACGCACGCACACACACACACACACACACACACACACACACACACACACACACACACACACACACACACACACTGGCCTACAGAAGCTGGAGCACCAGGAGGATGTTTATGTTACCAGGTCTGGCCTCTGCTGGTAGGCCTAAAAAAAAAAAAAAAAAAAAAAAAAGAGAGACGTCGGTATCTCATACAGTACCGTTACAAGTAGTGTGTAGGCCTACAATCCAAAACACAGTACTCTGATGAATTGGTCACTGCACCTCTGCTTTCAAAATCGTTAGTTGTCCCTGTATACATGTATGTCATTTTTGCACCTCTGCTTTCAAAATCGTTAGTTGTCATGCATACATGTATTGTCAATTTTGTAAAGCACATACAGCAGTCTTCTGGGCAGTCTGTTATATAAATATTCATTATTATTATTTAGAAAGCAGATCTGATGAATTTGACGTCGAACTTGCAGTCCCAGAGACACGTGGAGAGAGAGCGATTTCCCGCCACTGTAGCACAATTTGGCCACATGCGCATGCGCAGCAGTCGCGTGTTTATGTCAGTGATGTCAGCCATTCTGCCGAGGCTAGCGCTTTGCGGAAATGGATTGCGAACGGGAGGTTCAGATTCTGTGTCTTAGAAGGCATGGGTCCGCTCGGACCCACGACGTACGGCGCTCAAGGTTTGTTCGTTTCAAAGCATGGGTCCGCTCGGGCCCACGACGTACGGCGCTCAAGGTTTGTTCTGTTTCAAAGCATGGGTCCGCTCGGACCCACGACGTACGGCGCTCAAAGGTTTGTTCTTTGAAAGTATGGTTCCATTCGGACCCACGACGTACTGGGACGTTTTGTTGTTTTGTTTACTCTTTTGTTTTTTGACAAAACAAAGAAATTTGGTACATAAGTGGGGCTATGCTATATTGACAAAGTCATAAAATTTAGTGAAGACAGCTTTAAAACTTTTTTTTTTATCAATTAAAAATTACCCCTGTGGGTCCATGGGGACCCAAGGCGTACGGGAAAGATTAACGAGCACACATCGATCTCATGATGCATTCACCGACCATCTTGTGTCATATGCTTCGCCCCTAAGGGGTTTAATAGCACTGTGGAAAATCAGTGATGATCAGCTATTATGGGTTTAGCCAGTACAGTTCAAGTCTTTCAAGTGAGTCCGCTGTTGGTTTTTTTGTTGTTTTTGTGTTGTCACCCTTGGGAGACGGTGTAAATAAAATAAATAAACAACCAAACAAACAAAGACACCTATTAACCCCCAAATCTCATTCTTTAACTAGTAATGAACCGGTCTAAGGAGTCAGTCATGCTCAGCTAGTATGGGTTCAGTAGGTACAGTTCGGGCCTTTCAAAGGAGCTGACTGCCTTTTTCATCATGTGATGTCACCCTTGGGAGACGGCCTAAACAAAAACAAAACAACACGAGTCGCTATAAACAGTCTTACGTTTTTTTACATCTGATTGCATCAGTGCAATGCAATCGCCCGTAAGGTCTATCATTAGGAAAGTCACATGGATCGTTCGATGTCATCACCGAGCATCCTCGATCATGTGATTCGTCACTAAGGCACTGACGTCATCTCCTGCTCCTGCTCCTGCTTTGAGGGGTGAGACCTCCCTATCCTTACTACTCATAAGCGCGCGTTGTCAGTGTACGATAGGCGTGCATATTTTCGTCCAAGGTAGTAAAATGAACTGTCTGTTAAGTGCGCATTTCCTTCAGTTAGAAATGTTATTCCAAAATCTTTCTCCACACCATTCGGCAATACTTACACGGACTGTACTGTTAAACGCTCTTTACAATTTATTTACAATAGGCCTAAGTAAAAAGTCTGAGCATGGAAATCTCTCTCTCTCTCTCTCTCTCTCTCTCTCTCTCTCTCTCTGTGTCACACACACACACGCGCGCGCGCGCGCGCGCGCACACACACACACACACACACACACACACACACACACACACACACACACACACACACACACACACAAAGTTTACCGCAGAAATTAGCAGTCAAACAGTGAAATGAGGCAAAAATGACCACTGGGCAATGACACTGACCACTAGTCAGCAACATCATGATTTGTTCACATGGACTCGTTCTATACTAATTAGCTGTAAAACAGTAAAGTTTTGCCAAAATGACCACTGGACAATGACACTGACCACTGGTCAGCAGCATCATGAATTGTTCACATGGACTTGCTCTACACTAACTAGCAGTGAAACAGGGTCAAAATGACCACTGGTCAATGACACTGACATCTAGCCTAGTCAGCAACGTCATAAATTGTTCACATGAACTCGTTCTACACTAACTAGCTGTCAAACAGTGAATTTGGGCACAGTGGGGTAGACATCCCCACTTTCTGACTGTCTACAGATTCGGAACTGCACCATAGACAAAAAAGCAAAACTTGAGTTTTGACGTCAATGGATGACCATACAGTTTGGGGTTACAGTTTGCACTGGCTCAGGTTTGATTCCGCTATAACGACAACCAACTTAGCAAGTTCAAAGAATTGATTTTTATGTTTTTGTTTATTATTTTAGCATTTGTTATCAATACAATTAAAATTCATGTTGATGCGAGCTTATAATTGATATTGTTCTTGTAAATAAGGACTGTGGCATTTGTGGTCAAACAGACACTGGCAGTAATGTTAAAAAAATACAAGAATCGCTTTGGAATTCTGGCTGAATGCAGTCTTTATCTTAAGAAGAACAACTTGAATATTTCTAATATTTAAAAACCGATTTTTAATCATTAAAACTTACACTGGATATAAAACGGGATAAAAATAATGTAGGCTATATAAACTCCCCAGCTGTGAAAAGGTTGTGCGTTGATATTTAGCGATGTGCGGTGATATTTTTAGCGATGTGCGGTGATATTTAGCGATGTGCGGTGATATTTAGTGATATGCGGTAATTATGCCACCCGCGTGCCACAGGTCAACGAGATAATTCCCCCTGTCACTCACCAGGAACAAACACTCTCGCCTTCCACGACCCGACGACGACGACGACACCCCTCCTCCCAAGTCGTCACCACCACCAACCATCAGCAACAGCAGCAGCAGCTTCAACGACGGGGAAACAAGTCCCGAGAGAGATACCCTGAAAAACGGGGGGCACACCTTCCCGTTCACAAGCACCACAAGGTATAGACGTTCCCACGATGTTTTCGCGAGGCAAACGTTGTAAACTCAAAACACACCTTGGAGGGGTTTTTGTGTTCGCGGCGAGTGGGGTAGCAAGTAGGAAGGCGACTGGGAACGCCGCTAGGCAAGCTAGGCCTGGTGTGAAGTGCACTCCCCCTCTCCCCCACCGACTGTACGACACGGGGGCAGAACACCAGGTTGGGAACGCCGGGGGCGCCTCAACTTGACGCGGAGGAAAGAAAAAAGAAAAAAAAAACAAACACACACACACACACATACACACACACACCAACAAAAACACAGCCCAAACAGGCCCCGGCAGTGTTACCCCGCTGGCTCGGCACTGGCGCGAGGGTGTTGGGTAGCCTTGCTTGCTGTGCTAGAGAAGAGCGCGAGAGAGGAGCTGGCGAAGCACACTGCCACAGCCCCTGGGAGTGTCAAAGAGCACCTCGAGTTTCTCCGGCAAGCCAGGAGGTATCCGCCGCCGACCTCAGCCCGACGTTCACTGGTAACGACCGTCAATACCACGGCACTTAGTCGCCCTGTGCGCAAGGCGAGAAGTTGGCCCAGGAGATAGATAGCGACAACTCGTCCGCCCCCCCCCCCCCTTCTCCGCCACCATCCCATCTCTCTCTCTCTCTCTCTTTGAATAATTTATTTGAATAAATTATCGTTAGCGTTATCGTTATCTCTCTGTTTTCCGCCGCCCGTCATTTCAGCACTCCTCCCCCTCCCCTACGATATACGTTCTAGTGTGCACGGCCATAGGCGGGGCTAGAGGCGGGGTCCAGCCAATCGGAGCACGCCTTCGCCCGTTCATCAGACACGCTGAGGCTCCGCCCACAAAGGCGGTGGAAGGGCTGGCTTGTCAAGAGAGGACGGGGTGAACTCGGTGGAGGGTGTGGGTCTGGGAGCCTGTGTGAAATTGTGTCCCCGCGAACGAAGACAACGTTGATCTCGCCCTTCCCCCTCTATCGCATCATTGGCGACCATCATGGTCTCCAGCATACCTCGGCACTCCACGGGAGAGTCAGAGTTCAGATAACCCTGTCCACCAGTGGACTTGACCACTTTCGAGGCATGAAAAAGCGCGGTACTGGTACATATAAAACGATTTCTTCTGTAACCTCCAACCCTTAAAAGAACATTCATCTTGTTCGTATTGCAGATGCAGCGGATCTAAAACATAAACTAGAACACTGCAGCAGAGATGGGGTTGTTTAGACTTTGTTTTCACTGTCCTTTCACTGTCGTGTTGATTTATCCTATAGAGGTCTACATGGTCAACGTGAATTAGTTGAAATTGGTTTAGCGCCGGTAGGTGTCGGACCTTTTGTTCTGATTAGAATTAGTTGGAATTGGTTTAGCGCCGGTCGTTGTCGGACCTTTGTTCTGATTTCATTGATCCGGTTGGAATGACTAGGCTTTTTCTCTGTCATTACATGAAATTGGAGGTGTCTCCATATGCTGAGTCATGGTAAAATGGCTTGATGGGATGAGCTTGATTCTTTCTTTTATTAATACAATGAAAAACGTACAAAAGAATTCTCTTTTCCCATTCCGTTGAAATTGTGCATTGATGTCTATGGTGTACCATTCCATGGGACATAAGTTGCATTTTGGAAGAAAGAAAAAAAAGAAAAAATTATATCTTGTCCTTGTAGAAGTATGAGGGCAAGTGTCGATTCCTATCTCTCTTGGTCACTGAGATAGTGACTGTCAAAAGCTGCACAGTATGTCTGCAAAGTGTGTGAATATAACAGTGCGTTTATTGTTAAAATGAATGTTATGATTGGTGTGCATAATGTTGTGAGTACTGACTTGGAGTAATTCTGTTTTGTTCTAATGTTGAGGTTGTAATTGTATTTTTTGAAGAGCCATTGTCTTATTATTGTAAAAAAGAAAACTTAGTGAAACCGAACAAAAGGTCCGACACCTACCGGCGCTAAACCAGTCTCGCGTAATTTATAAAACGCTGCATCAACAGTACCAGCCAATAAATAATTTTGCATCCCAACCACACTGTGACGGGTCTCCGACGCTCCCCCTCGTTATTAAAAATATGATTTCCATATTCAGGGATGCAGGGGGTTATAGACAGAAGTATTTACGCTTTCAGAACCAAAATGCGCTCTCGCATAGGCACACGCACTCTGTCACTCACATCGGGCCCGCACAAAGGTGACGGGAAACCAATAACACTTCATAGAAAATAATCAACTTTTATTCAATTTGACTCCGAGCCCCCACCCGTCACTACACAACACAACTATCTGTATCATACAACAATGTAAACAGCATACAGACGATTTCATAAATCGCATCCCCTGTTCTTCAGTTATTCTTACTTAGCCCGGAAAGACAATGTTCCACTATTCTGTTTGCACACTTATAACCTTAAGAGCAAATAAAACGTCCATAACTTGCCAGCATTCCTTGGTTGATCGTCAGTTTCTCTCATCCACTGTACGACTACGAGCTGAAGCTGCCACACCGTTGTGTCCTCCCGATTGGCCAAATCCCAGTTGGGGGACACTGGCAACGTAGCTTGAGTCGCACCCTCACACCGAGTCTCCCGGACTCCACCGTACTTAGCCACTGTCTCTGCTGTCTGATCACGGGTAGGGATGGCCACAGTGTACTTCGTGAAGATATCTGTGATCACTAGGACATTCTCTTTTCCATTCCTGGCTGGTTCCAATACGGTGAAATCAACCGATATGACCTCGAGGGGCTTGGTGGCGAGGAGGTGTCCCATGGGAGTGTGTGTCTTCGTGGTGGTCTTCTTCGCCAGCTGGCATCTTTCACATCTCTGGCACCACTCCTCCACGTCCAGGTGCATGTGAGGCCAGAACACCCGCGTCTGAGTAGTTGCAAGGTGCGCTCTGGGCCCTGGTGCCCAAACTGGTCGTGAGACAGCCTGAGGAGCGTGCCTTGTAGTATCTCTGGGGCAACCACCTGGTCTATGGGTCCATGAATGGGGTCTTTCATCTTTCTGTACAGGATGCCTTGTTGTACTCTAAGTTTGCCAAGTTGACGAGACAAAGCACGAGCTCGAGGATCGAATCTTGCTGTTTCCCTCTTTGTCAGCTTTCTCCCCCAGTCACATATGGCAGGATGGTGCTGATGACTTGGTCTTCACTCTGTGCCTGGCTCCATTCCTGGGGGGTGATGGAAGGAAAAGGACTGGCTTCCATGCTGGCATCAGATGGTTCTGTCTTCTGCACCTGTGCTATGTCATTCAGCTCAGACACCACTGCTGGGTGTACTGCCATCTTGAAGCTTCCTGTAGTCTGGGCCCTTTGTCCACATGAGACGGACGTCCATTCTTCTTCTTTCCCTTGTGGTTTCTCCGTAGGAAATCTAGACAACGCATCAGCGTTCTTGTTTTCTCTGCCAGACCTGTATTTGATGGTAAAGTCAAAACAAGCCAATTCTGCAGCCCATCTTTGTTCAACAGCTCCCAGCTTGGCTGTTTGGAGATGGCTGAGGGGATTGTTGTCAGTGTATATTCAGTTTGGGCTCCGATCAGGTAGTGACGGAACTTGTCACTCATGGCCCACTTCACTGCTAGCAGCTCCAACTTCATGCTGCTGTAGTTCTTCATCGACCGTTCACCTGGACGTAACGACCGACTTGCATACGCGATACATCAAAGTAGTAACCTACTGCTTCTTTTTCAGGTATGAATGTCAACATTGTTTTCAGATTCGCATTGTTAAGTTTGAGAGTAATGTCGAAGTTACTCATTGCTTCTTTTAGTGAGCAAAACCCGTAATAACCATCAGGTATGATTAACTGGTCAACTAAGTTTCCTCTATTATCAAATTTTTGAATCTTATTATTCTTCTTGGATTACTTATATTAAGCCATACGACTTTGTAAAAAATTTCATGGAGTGCGACCATTTTGGTTCCGCAATCGTTATCATAGCATGTTCTAAAGCTGGAGGACTGTCTTGAGTTGTTATTGTTACAAAACATTTTTAAACAAAATAAAAATGAGTGCGTTCAAATATACTAAAGATGCAAAATATTCTGTTGGGCCGCACTACAATCTTAAAAATATAGCAACTGATACTCTTGTCATTGCTGTGACCCAGACTGACACTTTTCATAAAAAGTGAGTACTCCATTAAGCAGATATCTTAACCCCCCTTTTAAAAAAGACTACATC
Organism: Conus ventricosus; assembly: GCA_018398815.1. NCBI lineage: Eukaryota > Metazoa > Mollusca > Gastropoda > Neogastropoda > Conidae > Conus > Conus ventricosus. Next base: position 194,535 of record JAFLJL010015209.1, on the reverse strand, counting down.
GCAAAAGTGTGGTTTATCCCCCGATGCCATTTTTCAGAACCAGTTAAACTTTCTGTTTTTTTGCATCAACGGGGGTGGATGTCGTATGCTGCATTTAAATCACCTGACCTTTGGGAGGTCATGTAAAATTTTCATTTCTTTTTCCCTCGCGTATTTTGACTGAACGAAAGCACCTTCCCCAAATGAAAAAACTTTTTAACCATTCAAAAAGAATAGCAGAAGGCTTTTGAAAGGATCTGTAACGATTAAAATTTTAAATTTTTAAACGACTTTAGACAAAAGTCGATCTTAATCATGGCTTAGGCCCCCCTTATTTTTGGGCTCACAAAAAGTATAAGTTGACGGAACCCTCCTTACCATCTTTTCTTCAGGCACAACGTTCACCTCGGGTCCAAGGCAAGAGCATAAAACACATGGACAAATTTATCAAAACAATCTGGGGGCCTAACAAAAGGGAATAGAACGAATAAACAACTTTTCTACTTACGTTTGGTTTTTGCTAGGTTCGCAACCCAAAAACTGGCAAACATAACAGTTCCTTTAGGTTTTGGGCCACAAAAAAAATATTTTAGCAAATTTTAGAGGACCCTTTAAATTTTACAGTTGATTTTCCCTCAAGTTTTAAAAAGGGTCCCAAATTTTTTACAATAGCAAGATCGAAAGAGACTTGCGTTGGACTGGTTTAAAATGCTCCCTTCTGCCCTCAACCCCATGTAGAAAATAAAAACTACAAAAAAATCCTTGTACACAATGAACAATTGGAAAAAAACGACAAAATTCTGAGCCGTAAAATTACAAAAAATAAAAAAACACCCCAGAAAAAGTCTCCATCCCGGGGTCCAAACCCCAAAACTGTGAAGAGGGGACTTTTTTCGCGTGACCATGAATAGAAAAGAAGCCTTGTTTTTGTTTAAACTGGCCTGGGATTACGGTCTTTCTTATAAAAGTAACCCGACATTAAAGAACAATCCCCATAATGCTCCGCCATAAAGCCAACTACTTTGCTTGCATAGACAAAACCCGCTAAAACACCCCTAATATCCGGGCAAAGAGTCTTAGCTTACCAGAATTTTTTTTAATAAACCGAAAGATATCAAGGTTTTTTTACCCAGATTTATCAGGCGATGGTGATGGCGATGGAGGCACACCAGCACCACCACCCCCACCTGTAATAGCCATCACCAGTGACTTATTGCAAACCTAAGGTTTAAACGCTTGCTAATGTGACATTTGCTCTCAAACAGTGTTTTTATTCTTTCTGCTAGCTTTGTGCTTCATATAAAATTTTTGAAGTTTCCTTATTTGTTTATTTGATTCGTAATTGTTCCGTTAGTAACACGTTTCTACTCCGCTGATTACTTTTTTAAGCTCATTTATTTTTTTTTTTTTTCTTGAAACATCACTCCTTAATTTGGGCGGCTTCAGCTCACAGTTTTTTTTTCTTTTTCTATATTTCATTTACTTTAATTTATCAAAATTGTTTATTAATTCTCCTCTGAAGGTTTTTAAAAAGGGGGTAAAGGGGCAAATAATTCTCTTAATCCGTATTTCTTGGTGGGCAGGGCGGATCATCAATTTTTAAATGTTTTTTTCTTTTTCTGGAGTAGTTCTCTGTGCTTGATTTTTTCGCCCGCTGTTGACTTAACTCTTCAATTTCCATGTTTTGCGTTGGTTATTTTGGGGGGGTTTTTTGTTGTATTTTTGAATGCACAAGCTTCCACATCTAATTTTTTTTTGGTAAACCCAAGGCGATCCGCCCCTTCAGTGACCCCTTTGTCTAATTGTACCCTCGCTTACAAACTTTGATAGTTTGTTTATAGTAAGGGGAAACCGTTCCCCTTTTGTTTCTAAAAAAAAAGGGTTTTATTTTTTGTTCAAAATCACGGGGTAATTATTTTGGGGGGGTTTTTTAAACTTGGTATAAATTCTCCCCTTATTTTGTTAATTATCCCGCAATGAAGGGAGCGATGCTTTGTTAAAGGGTCCTTTCACCCATTTTGGGGGCGTCTACGGGAAATATCAAAATTTTCATCTCAAGCCTGCCATTTTTTAAAAATTTAAATTTTTATTTTTTTTTAAAAAAATTACTTTTGTCTTTTGCCCCCATAGAAGCGAAAAAACCCCCAGGGCGTAAAGGGAAAATAAACGAATATACTGTTCCAAATAATCCATCTACATTGAGCGGATCAAATTTTTACTGTTAAATTTCCAGACCGGACAAGATTTGATTGTCCCGGTTTGGGCAGGTTACTTTCAAAATGAACTCGTTAACAAAGCCAAAACCGAAATTTTTAAATTTGGAGGGCAAATCGTTAAGAAATTTCGAAAACTTGAGGGGCAAGAAGTATTTTTTTTTAAACAATGCAGACATATTTTAACCATTCGACTAGGCTAACCCCGTGGGGAAATTTTGCGTTTAAGGGAACGGCAATAAAAGAAGCACTAAAATAAAATAACCCCCGAACTTCCCCAGATGCTAAACCCAGAAAAAAGCTTTCGAAGTTATCTTTGGGAAATCGCTTTTCCATTCCTTAGTTTTGATTGTTAAAAGCCATCCCCATACCTTAAAGGGTAAAAAAGACAGTTTTCATACAAACAATTTTTTAATGACTACAAACGGTTTCAGAAACAGACCCGAAGCAAAGTACAGCATTTCTGACATCTCTTTAGAGTTTGATTTTGTTAGCAACTCAAATTTAGAAGGCTGTTTGGGCAAAATAGATAAAATTTAGTAAATTTTACGAAAACCGGCGTCTCATTCAACATACCAAAAGCAGGGCAAAAACCTATAGGGAAATTTTTAATCTTAGTGTCGCAAAAAAATCGTTTAAGGTTTTTTTATTGCTGTGGAAGATAAAGAACCTTTTCCCAAGTAAAATTTTTTTTAATCCAAAAAAACGAAAGTACAATTTCGTTTGGGGTAGTCCTAACCAAATCTAGTAGGCAGGCCTTTTCATCTTTTTTGGGAAAATAAAAAAATTGTTTGGGGGTGGGAGGGGTAAATTAACGCAACCTTGCGTCAAAGTTTACACCTTCCTGTTGGTTGATGTTTATTTAACACAAAAAAGGTTTTTGGTTGCCCGGGGGTCAACAGGGATAATCGTTGCTAAAAGGGGGAGAGATTTTTGAGAATAATAAACTTTAAAAAATTGAAAAAAAAAAGGGGGTTTTAAAAAAACCGCTTAATGTACATTTTTTTTATTATATGATGCCAGAAAATATTGAAGAAACTTTTTAAAGATTATACAAAATTATTTTTTCTTTTTAAAAAAAGCATGTTGTTCCTTACCGAGAGTACCTAAAGAAGAGACGAGGCAATTCTGTGCTTAGAAACCCCCACATAAAAACCTCAATTAACAAACTTCGCAAACAGCAATACAGAGCAAGACCCTTTTAAAATAAAAGCAAAGCAAACGAAGGTATTTTTCCCTTTGGGGGGGGGGGAAAGGGCTGTTGGGATAGAGGCAAGTGTAGGTTCTTGCTCAGGATAGGGCACCCGGCTTTATTAGGAGGGGTTTTCTTTAAAATTTTGGGTTGTTTGTTTTAGGGCTGTAAAAAAATTAACTAAACCCAAAAACCACAAAAATTGGGGAATATAAACCCAAACTTTGTTTTAGGATTATAAAAAAGCAATGACTCAATAAGGTGAAGAATTTTTGTCGTTAAGGCGTTTTGAGAAAAAAGCAAAAATTTTATTTTCCCAAAAAAAGGGGAGGAAAATTTTTTTCAAAACCCCGACCCCCACAGATAAAAAAAGGAAGCTTAAAAAAGTAAACGAAACATTAAACCTTTCAAACATCACATTTAAAAAACGCCAAAGGGGGTTTATACTTTTGTTTTTTGAGTCAAGCACAAAAAGACCTTATATTATTAATTTTTTTTTGTTTAAAAAAATTTTTGAGTTAAAAAAAACTCAGCATGGGTAAATATATGAAGGACCGGGCAATTTTTTGAAGCAATGCAAAAATTTTTAAGGCACTGATTTATGTTTAGAATCATTGATCCCAACGTACGGGAATGTTTCATGTATTTCTCAGTTCCCGGAAATAAAATAGACCCCCAGTTAAAATTGTTGCTGTTTTAAACAATGTAACAAAAAAAAAAAAACCCAGAAGCGGGGTTCAACTAAAAAAACCGACTTTTTCTTTCTAAGACTTAACACCCCCGTTGGGGAACCCAATGCTTACCGTTTTATGTGGCCCCGGGAAAAAGCCAAAAGGAGCTCCGGTTGGTCAAGGCGAAGTCTTAGAGTCCCCATTAAAAAAGTCTAAGTATGCGCCCTTGTAGGATCTTACATTTCCCCTACCTCCCGCATTAGTTCAAAAGAGCATTTTTTAAACATAAAGAATCAGGCGAAAAAAATGTTTTATGGGTGTGTTCTCGCAAGGGTGCTACGCCCCCAAAAACCAGAGAGAGTCCTAACTATCCCCTTTCCAAAGCTTTAATTTAGTGGAATACCTTTCCTGTTTATAAACCCAAATTTATCAGTTTGAAGAACAAAAAAGCCAATAACTGTCAATACACACATGGGGTGAGGGAAAAACATTACAACCCTTAAAGTGTCCAAGAACAGTCCAACGATTGGGGAAACCGCAAAAAAATTTTGACTTACACGATGCTTTTGCCAGCGGGGCTAAAATTACCATTGGAAAACTGTTTTTTTGGGTTTTCTACAAAAAAAATCAAACAAGAATTTCAGAAAAAGTTTAACAAAATTCCATTGTTTCAAGCCGAAAACGAACAAAAGAAACATTGTATCGCCCCGTTGCTGTAATACGGAAAAATTTTGGCCCCCACCCCGGGCTTAAAGTTAGTTTTTAAGAAAAACGGTAAAAAACTCCATATTTGTTTACCCACTCAATCCTCATTGGTCCTTTTAGGGGGAGGCCCAAAAATTCGAAAAACTCCCTTTAATCATCTTGTTTTTTCCTTTCATTATTTAGTCAGGGGATCAAGCCCCAAAATTTCGGGACCCAAAACTAAAATTTTTCAAAATGCACAAGGCCCAAAAATTTAATTTTTTTTGTTTTAAAACCCAAAGAAAAAATATTTACCCTCCCGTTATTTTGTTTATCTTTCCCTCAGACCAGAGAACCGACAGTAAGAGACCATGATCACATTAGCGGAAGTTCAGAGGAGCAGCGCACAGTAAATGCAATCTTCAATTAAATTTGAACCAAGACATGGAGCTGCCTGTATTCTTCATAACTGCGAGGTTACGACCTCATCTTATAATGAAAGATGGGCGATGCCTTCAGGGTGCATGCATCGCACAGTCATCAAAAAGTACATGTGTTTCACTTTAAATAACATGTCTTTTTATGACTCTATGCAGCACATGAGGGTTCATTAGAGTCACTGGCTATGTCCTTAAAGTCCTGCCCAATAACGGAAGAATATTTTGACCCAACTCTCGTTAGAAAGGTGTTTACCTTATGATACATGAACAGTTGGGAAAGGTTTGATGAAGATACACTTCCGCCTAAAGGCGCGTTCTTTTCTAGTCTTAGAGGAAAGGACATCAGTGATTCTGATTACCAGCATGCTCAAGAACGCGTGGCAAAGTTAGAGTGTAAAACGGGAGACTAATCATGATTCATACTTGATGGCAGATGTATGTTTGTTGGCGGACGTTTTTGAAAATATTAGAAAGACCTGCATGAAACATTACAGTTTGGATCCCGCGCATTACATTTCTGCGCCCGGATGAGCTGGACGCTTTCTTAAAGTTTACTGGAGTACAGATTGATTTATTGTCAGATTTACCAATGATTCAGATGATTGAAAACGGATTGCGTGGGGAATTAGTATGGCGTCGCATCATTACTGTAAAGCAAACAACAAATACTTGGACGACTATGATCCAAGTAAAAAGGTCTAACTATCTCATGTATTTAGATGCAACAATCTGTATGGTTGGGCTATGGCGCAATCGCTTCCATTACGCAACTTTAAAATGTACACAGGTACGAATAATATTCAAAAGGCGATAAAGTGGTTGTGAGCAGTTTGACGCCGGGTCAACAGCGCGGATACATTCTAGAAGTTGAACTAGAATATCCTCCTGAACTCCATGACCTGCATAATGACTATCCGTTAGCGGCAGAAAGTCTAAAGATGGCGAAAACAGAGCCGCCTAAACTTGTGCCCAATCTTCGAGGCAAAAAAAATTATGTCTGTCATTACAGACTCTACAATTTTATTTAGACATGGTTTAAAGTTGACAGCTGTTCATCGTATAATTGCTTTTGATCAAGAACAGTTCATGAAAACCATACATCATGAAGAACACTGATCTCAGAACTAAATCCACAGATGCTTCAGAAAAAGACTTTTTCAAGCTGATGAACAACAGCTTTTTTGGAAAGACTATGGAAAACCCGCACAAGCGTAAAGTTTTTAAATTTGGGTTCCCCAAAGAGAACGAAGCAATTAAGCTAAATTAAAAACCCAAAAATTACCCCAGGACTTCAAAGTTTTTAAAATGATCAGTTTTTTGGAAAAAAGATGAAAAAAAAAGAAAGTAAAATTAGACAAACCTTTTATTTTTTGGGGTTTTAACGGGGTTTAAAAATTACCCAAAGCTTTTAATGTAAGTTTTTTTTTAAATGACTATTTTTAAACCCCTCACCAAGCCAAGTCCCTTTAAAACAGATCAACAGTTTTGTTATAGATACCCCTACTGAAGACATCAATAAAGACAGGGAATTTAAGAATTACGAAAGGACCCGGAGGGGATGGTACGACAAAATCCTTTAAACCTAAAAAATTCGCCTTTACATTCAATTCAAAACAAGGGGGTTGGGAAAAGGTGAAGGATAATTTTACCGGGAAAGGTATTAAGGAGAAAGGGGGGGTTAAAGGGGTAAAAAAGGTACTTTTTTCGAGCCAGGAAAAACCATTAAAAAGCAAAAAGGAATTTCTCCAGGTTGGCATCGAGCAATCGCATGAAAAACTCAAAGAAGAAATTGTTTGACAAAAAGTTTTTTCCCAATCATACAACTAAAACGCATCTAATCTACATGAATCAACACAAGGGTTTGGGTAAACAAAAAAGTCTTTAAAGATAAAACAAACAAAAAACGAGTGTTTGTTAATCCAGGGGTTTTAAAATTGCATATGGACATTATAAAACCGAAAAAATAATTAAAGGGGGAACGGTGTCGGGGGGAAATTATCTCGGGTCTTCCTTTACAAAAAACTTTGAGGAGCGGGGTTTTTTGTTGTGTCAGTTTTCCGAAAAAATAATACAGGGGCGGTTTCCCTTTTTTTAAAATTTCTTTTTTTTTTTCCATATGATCAACACCCCAAAACTGGGATGGGTTTGCCCTGATGCGAGTGCCCCCCTTCTGCTTCTCCTTTTAAATTTAAAGGTACCTTATTTTCAAACCAAATGGTAATAGTTTGCTGGGTGTACTAGAGCCCTTAAACACCCTTTTTAAGGGTTTGTTTTTTTGATTGCTTTTTACGGGTTTTTTAGCCCAAAAAATTCCCTTCTTTAAATTCATTGCGCGTAGAACTGAGGGCAGCCCTTCCTAAACCCATTCTGTGTTGCGAAAATTGTAAATAACCTCGTGATACGGGTTTTGGAAAAAAAGTTTTTTCAGTTAACTGTTTGTTAAATTTTTTCAACTAAAGCCTGTGATCTGTGAACTCCGGGATCCCTTTTTAAAAGGAACTCAATTTTTTAAAACAATAATTGATTCATTTAAAACCTTTAAATTTTTTTCCATCAGGGACTTAAAACATGCGAATAATTTAAAAGGGCCTCTTTGGGTAACATTTTTAAATAGCAACAGAAACCGCAAAGAAACTCTTTTGGGTTAAAAGGGGCCCCCCGCATCTTTAAAATCTTGAAGCTATGTAAATGACTGTGAGTGCTACTTAAATTTTTTTCGTCAAAACGTATAAAGGGTAAATAAAGAAGATCCATTTGAGGGGTGCGTTTCTTTTTGGTACAAAAAGTGGGGCCCTCTGTTTTCGTCTGGGTTGCGGGAAAATAAATTTCCCAAAATTCCTTTTTTAAGAAAAACCTTTTTCCCTTTTGCGGGTTTTTTTCACTGAAAACCCGCGCTTGCTTACTTTTAATTGCCGTGTTTCCCCTTCCAATTTTTTTTTTGGGTGAAAAATAAAATTTTGTTCTTTTTTTAAATTCAGCCAATTTTTAGGGCGCGACAAAATTAGACAACAGCCCATACCAACGACAATAAACCCGATTTCTTGCATCTTTTTTTTTTCCCGATGGTTTGAAAAAAGGGCCGGTTTTTTTTTTTTTTTGGTGGGGGCAATGTTGGATGGTTTGTCCTTTTACAAGATAATACTCTTTATTGTTTGATCAACATTTTTAAATGTATAAGCTCGTGCCCTTTTTTTTTTCAGTTTTTATTAATAAAATCTAACTGCTCAATTCTAGCTTTCATAGCAAACTTGTCGCGGCTATTTTGCTCCACAGCTTTTTTTTATGTCTTTTTCTTTTCCGTCGCCCACCCCGGTATTTATAAACCGAAATTTACTTCCGTAAAAGGGCAAGCGAAAATTAAACCACAGCGCCGCCTATCATCATTACGAGTGAAGCCTTTTTTTAAAATGAAATTTTTTTTAATTTAAAAATTTGGGTCGGGTTTAATTTCCTTGCTTAACAAAAAAATTTTGGGGGGAACGAACAAAGCTGAAATTAATACAATCATTTTGGGCAAATCCCAAACCCTAGTTTGCCAAATCCGCGGGTTTAATTTCCCTTAACGGGCCCTTTTACCAAGCACGGAAACCCTACACTTACCCCCCCAAAAACGCAGAATGGTATACAATTTTGGGTAATAGTTTTTTGGGTGCCTTTTTAAAAAATAAAATAATTATAATTAAAAAAAACATGAACAGCGATGATCTGCTAGAGCTACAGGGTAGCCAAACCCTTTCCCAAACTACAAATGAAAATTGATGATAAAGCTTTTATCCCCAAAAAAGGAAAGGTTTATTTTTTGGGCAGCATGTAAAAAAACAAAACATTTCCCTTGGGAAAAAAAAACTGAATTCAGCATAGAAAAATTTTCCCAGCAGTTTGTCCCCCACAAGAAAATTAAAAGTATCAAACGGGAAAGGAACGCAGCGGGGGTCTAGAATGGTAAAAATTGAAGGAAAAATTTTTTTTTTTTATTTTTTTTTTAACACTAAACTATCAGTAGATTTGCTCCCATTGTTTTCGGGAAACAAGATCTTACAAATTTTTAAACGCAAGATCCATTTTTAAAAAAGCATTAAGTTCTAACCCTGTTTTTAAAATTTTAAAATTTTTGGAAAAATTGTTATCCGCCTTAAATCATGGGAAATTAATTACTTTTAATCATATAGATTTTTTTTCCCTTCAAAATAACGAGTAAAAAATTTCAGCAAAAACGGGAAAAACCATTGAATCAAAAAACACTGAATCAAGTCGAAAAGTGACCAAAAACATCCGGGCTTTTTTGCAGCAGGGAAAGGGGGGTTCAGATTTAAACCCAGACAAAAAAAATTTAAAATTACAATCACAAATGAAACATAAAAACCGAAAACCCCAGGGTTTTATCCAATGCCACCCCCAAAACAAAGCAATTTTAAATTTAAAGGGCCCAAAGTCTTCATGAATATTGAATTTAAAAAAACTGTTGCCATTTTTGGCGCCATTGCTGCACGGGGGGGCAGTTTTAAGGGAAAAAAAGTATATAAACAATGGGGGGGCAAAAACAAAAGAAGTTAAAACAACCTGAACCCCCAAAATACAAAAAATACAACAGAAACGCCAAAACTCCCAAATAACAAAAAAACTTTTGGGTCCATTTAAATGCAATAATTTTTTAAGAATTTAAAATTTTTTTTGATAAAAATAGATCAGGGCGGATTTTTTTATTTTTTTTAAAAAATATAAAAGTCAATAAATAAAGACATGGAGTCTATAAAAGACTTTTCCCCCCATAGCAAAATTTTTAAAATCAATGCGGTTGCTTGGGTTTAAAGAATTTCAAAGATCAGGGCAAACCAATCCTCACCCCAAGGCGTTAAGCAAAAACACCCCTCGACGATGACGCGTTTTTTAGGCGTGTGGTACTATATTGGGCATCAAATATTTTAAGAAAAAAACATAGTTTTGAAAATTTTTTGAAAATTTAAAAGGGATAATTTTAAATAAAATTTGGTTGTACTTAGGGGAATGCCCTTGGGGATGACTTGGGGATGACTTGGGGATGACTTGAGGATGCGAGTAAGAACTTAGAAGTGAAAAAAAGAAAACTTAGAAGTGATTTGGGGGGACTTAAGGATGACTTGAGGATGACTTTGGGGAAAACCCTTGGGGAATTTTAAGTAAGAACTTAAAAAGTACTTGAGGATGACTTGAAACAACTTGAGCAAAAACTTAAAAGGGTGGATTTGTTTTAAAAAAAAAAACTTAACAAAGAACCTAAGGGGTTTTAAAGGTAATTTAAAAATATTTTTTTTAATTTTTTTTTTTAAAAATTTTTTTTTTTAAAATTTTTTTAAAATTTTTAAAAAAAAAAAAATTTTTTTTTTTTTTAAAATTTTTTTTTTACTTAAGGTGACTGAAAGTGATTTAACCCCCTTTTTAATTTTGCAAAAAAAATAATTCGTCCCCTGAAAAAATTCTTTTTTTAGATCATGAGAAAAGAATTAAAATTTTTAAAAAATTTGTTTTTTTTTTTGTTTTTAATTTTGCTAAAGTTTTTTAAAAAAAATATTTACAAAGTAACTACAAAAAGTACTTTTAAAAACACAGTTGTTGTTTAACCCCTTTTAAACATTCTGCTTGAAAAAAAAAAACAATTTTTAAAAACACCCCCAATTTTCATAAACACCATAAAAAAAGGGAAAACTTTTAGTTTTTTAAAGTATATTTTATTAAACCAAAAAGGGAAAGTTGGGGAAAATGCCCGCATGGGTTTTTTGGGTTGGGTTTTTGTGGGTTTTTAAAATCCCTTAAATTGGGCCCCCTTTTTCTGCCCCTAAGTGACCCTTCCCCTTTTCTGTTTCGTCTTGTACTGGCCGGGTAAAAAACGCCCGCAAACCACAATGGTTTTTTCTAGGGCACTGGCGTGGCTAAAAGCCCGCAAACCACAATGTGATGTCTTGGGGCCTTGGGGGTGGTAAAACGCCCGCAAAACCCCAATGTGGCGGTCCTAAGGGAAAGGGGGACTGAAAATGGGGGAGAGAATTGCCCCAAATTAGACAAACGAAAATAGACAACCAAGTAAAAAATTTCCACTATTAAGGGAAATTTCCCCAAAATTTCGCATCTGGGCCCCAAAATTTTCCCTTTTTCCTCTTGGGTCTGGCTTGGGGCCCGACCCAAAAGCAAAACTGGGCATAGCAGCTAAAAAACGACAACCTAGAAACAACGAAAAAAAGCTGATCTGAAAAAGCAGCTAAAAATACTGACCCAAACCCAAACACAGACAACAGACGGAAAAAACTGGGCAAAAGCACTACAAAACTGACAACCTAGACCCAGAACATTTTAAAACAAATCTGGGCATAGCAGCTGCCCAAAAACTGACAACTTAGACACAGACGACAAAAAACAAAACTGGGCATTGCAGCTAAAAAAACTGACAACCTAGACACAAAACGCCCAAAAACAAAAACGGACATAAAAAGGGTACAAATTCTGAAAACCCCAACCCCAACGACAAAAAAGCAGAAAAAACAAGAAATTTTCGCAAAATGCCTTCCTCAGCGACAAACAAAAAAAAATACAGCATAAACAAGCACAAAAACCCCTGTGAAGCCAAAGTGGTGAGAGTTTGTTTGTCGCGGGGGAAGGCAATTTTTTCCGAAAATTTCTTTCCTGTTTTTTTGGTCCCGGGATTAAAAACCTCATTACTTCACACTTTTTTTTTGGTGCCCTTCTCGGGGGGGTGTTTCATTTAAACCCCCAGTTTGTTTCAATTTTTCCCTAACAAAAGAACGACAAAAGCAAAAACTGGGCATAGCAAACTACAAATTCGACAAAAACCAGACACAGACCAAAAGCAAATCTGGACATATCAGGGTACAAATACTGACAAAACCCAGACAAAGAGACAAAAGCAAATCTAGAAAATTTGCAGCTACCCAAAATGAAAAAACCTAGACAAAGACAAAAAGCAAACTGGACATAGCGGGTTAAAAAACACTGACAACCCCAGACATAGACCACAAAAAACAAATCTGGACACAGCACAAAAAATACTTTTAAAAGATTTTAGGGGGCCCTGTCCCCCCGTAACAAACTAGGCCCCCAAAAAGGGTCTATGTTATCTATGGTCCCAGTGCCATTTAAAGTGTAGGCTCAAAAAGCTATTATCATCTAAGGTCCAAGTCCACCCGTTACATTAAGGGCCCCAAAAAGCAAATTTTAAGACAAAAAAACGTGTCCCCCTTATATTTAGCCCCCAAAAGCTTTTAAAAATGAACTAAAGTTTTCCCTGTCCACAGTTACATTTAGGCCCAAAACGGGTATATTGGGTCCCATGGGCCCTGCCACAATTACATTTTTGGCCCAAAACACTATTTTATTATTTATGGTCCGTGTCCCACAGTAACAAATTTTGGCCCCCCAAAAAACCCCGGGACATCACTATGGCCGTGTCTTCATGACATTTAGGCCCAAAACGCATAAAATCTATGGTCCGAGTCCACAGTTACATTAAAGGGACAAAACCCCTATAAATAATCCTTAGGGCCGAGGCCCAATACCATTTAGGCCCAAAAAAGCAAAACATTATCAATGGTCCCCATTTTACAGTTAAAATTAGGCAACAAAACCCCATATAAATTTTCAAGGTCCGCTGTCACAGTAAAATTTTTTTTGGCCAAAAAAAAATTTTTTGTCTATGGTCCGTGTCCACAGTTAAAATTTAGGCCCAGAAAGCTATACATTATTTATGGGGCCGGGCCAAAAAATTGGCCAAATTTTGGGGTCCAAACAAATATAATTTTTTCTATGGGCCGCGTCACGTAACATTTTAGGGCCCCAAAAAGCTGTTACCCCTCAATGACACTTTTAAATGCAAACCAGCTTTTTTTTTCCCGAAGATTGCTCCTACCCCAAAAATACCCTCGCACCGATCCAAAACCCCTTTAAACCCTCCCTGCCGACTCCCAAAACAAATCCGTGTCCCTTTTTTATTTTTTGATTCCCAGTTCTTTTAAAAACAGGGAGTAAATTTCAATGGGAACGAAGAAAGCTGTTTTGGGGTCCGTCGTCGGCTGTTTTTCCGTCCGTCCGGGTCAAAATGGCCCCACTCGCTCCCACAAAACCCACTGGGGCCCTTCTTTTTGAAAAAATTTTTAGGGATGTTTTATTATGGGTTTACAAAGATACCATGGTTTTTTATTTAACCCTTATAATCCTTTTATAACGCTATACCGGGGCCCCTAAAGGTTTTTTTTTATCTCAGAAAATACTTGGCCGATCCTCTGAACATTTGTAATATGTTCCCTTATGGAAACAGATACGGCCGATGTTTACCAAAACCCGGTTTTTTTCCCTTTAAAGGGAAAGTCCCCCACCCCATATTCTGATAAACTGGGGGTTCCTTTTTTATGCTTTGCATCTTTTTGTTTTTTTGTTTTTTTGTTTTTTTTTTTTTATTTTTTTTTTATTATCTATTTTTGTAAGGGAGCAGATCCCCTAAAAGTGTCCTAAATTTTTTCTTCCTTTGGAGACTTTTTTTACCCCCCAAAACCTTGTGCTCTCCAATGGGGTAAAGGGCAAAAAACGAAGTCCAAAACAAAGTTTTCATTCTGCTACCTCCCGGGGCCCTGACGGGATGGAACCCATATTACAAACCCAAAATTAAAAGGGGAAAAAAAACGTCTTTTCCCTTTAAACTTTTTTTTAAAAAACTATTTTTAGAGCCGGCGATTTTCAAACCGGCAAACGTGTTCTTTTTTCTAAATTTCCCCTTTTTGTGACCCCCCAACTCTGAAACCCACCAAGGGGGCAATTGACAGGGGAAAGGGGGGGGGGGGGGGGAGTAGGAAAAGGGGGGAAGGGGGGGAGGGAGGGGGGGAGTTTTGAGTGAGGTAAGGTTTAGCCTGAATGAGATTTTAGCCCTCAGTCCCAAAAGGTGGAGAAGGCAAAAGGGCGAGAGATGGGGATGACCCGCTCCCATAATGGCCCCCCCTTGTTTCACAGGTAACGCTGTCCCCGGGCAGTAACCCCCCCCTCTCCACCCCTACCCACCCCCACCTTTACCCCTTTACCTCCCACCCTTTTTCCCGCCCTCTCACCCACCCTCTAACCTCATAAACCCCGGGGCGCACCGCGCTTCAAAACCCCAACACAACACACACACACAACACACACACACCACCACACACACACACACACACACACAAAATTTCGTACACACACACACACACACTACAGACAGACACACGCACACACACACCACACCCACACACCCCACACACAAAAACACCCAAAAACACCACACCACACACACACGCACCCCAAACACACACACCGCACACACAATACACGCAAAAGCACGCAAAAACCCCGCACGCACATTTCACACACACACACCCACACACACACACACAAAACACACACACACACACACACAACACACACCCCAACACACGCCGGGGCCCCGCGGCGCGCACGCAGGCAAAGCAACCGGGAAAGCACGACCCCACACCACACATTTTAAACACACACACACACACACACACACACACCCCCACACACACCAACACACCCCCAAAACCCCACACACACACCCCCCGTGTCGGGTGGCACCTGGCCTTTAGGAGGGGCTCCGTCACAGGGGCCTCACATTTTCTCCCCGCTGGGACTCCGGGTGTCCCTTTTTCTCTCCCGCCCGTCCGACTGGGGGGTCTGTGTTGCCTTCCCTTTTTGTCCGTGTCAGGTTTTTCTGAAAGGGGCCCCGGTCTGCCCGGGGTTTGCCGGCTCGGGTCGGGTCCCCCCCCTGTCTGTCTGTCTGTCTGGGGTGGCCCGTCTGTCTGGCTCTCTCTCTCTCTTTTCTCCTCTTTTCCCCCCTCCTTTTCCCTCTCTCTCCTCTCTCTCTCTCCTCTCTCGTATTGAGAGATGACAACCTTTTTCCGTCCAAATTTTTTTAGGAAAAAGTTAAAGGGTTTCCCCAAGGAAGGGGAAACCTCGCAAAACTGCTGGGGCCAGAGGGAAAATTTTCGGTGAACTGATAAAAACTGCCCTGCCAGTCAAGTTTATTTCTAGATTTTCTGGTTAAATTCTTTAACTCCTTATTTGATAAAGGGGTATATCCCAGAGGTTGGTCTGAGTCTATTGTCATCCCATTGTATAAAAAAGGCGATTCAAACGATCCAAATAATTACAGAGGAATTTCATTGTGTAATGTTGGCAGTAAACTGTACAGTGCTATTATCAATAGGAGATTACAGGAATGGGTGGAAGAAAATAACATTACCGGGGAATTTCAAGCTGGGTTCAAGAAAAACTATTCTACAGTTGATCACATGTTTACATTAATGGCATTTGTACAAAAACAGTTTGTTTAAATCGTAAATTATATGTTGCATTTATTGACTTCGAGAAGGCTTTTGATTCAGTGAATAGAACCTTGCTGTGGCCTATTCTGTTTAAAAATGGTATCCGTGGAAAACTTTATAAATGTGTTATAAGTATGTATAAATTGTGTAAAAGCAAGAGTACGATCTGGTGATGCTCTGACAGACTACATAAATTGCACTTCTGGTGTGAAACAGGGCGATGTCTGTAGCCCTGTTCTGTTTCTTTATTCATTAATGAACTAACACAGGAGGTTATACATTGTGGAAGGCACGGTGCACACTTCATAAATGACGTTTTGGAAATTTTCATTCTTCTTTTGGCTGATGATGTGGCCTTGGTGTCAGAAACAGTTGTTGGATTACAAACCCAGTTAAATACTTTGCAAAGAGTTGCTGCTTCATTAGAATTAAAGGTTAATATGGCAAAAAGTAATATAATTGTATTTAGAAAGGGCGGATATCTAGCAGCGAGAGAAAGATGGACGTACAATGGGTCTACAATGCCTGTTGTCAATGTGTATAAATACTTAGGAATATACTTCTCAACGTGTTTGAGTTTTGTCTTCGCTTGCAAAGATTTGACCAGCAGAGCAAAAAATGCGTTACTGTGCATACTAAAGAAATTATCATTGCTAAATAACGATTCCCTTACTGTGTTTTTGAAGTTATTTGATGGCCAGGTTCAACCTATGGTACAGTACGGAGCTGAAGTATGGGGCCTTGATGCAGTTGCTGCAGTACACTGTGAAAAGTTACATCTGTTTGCTTTGAAGAGATTTCTTGGTGTATCATTGCAAACGCCAAATGATTTGGTGTATGGTGAAACGGCTAGATTTCCTATATATTTGAATTCCATTATTAAGTGTGTTCGATACTGGCTGAAAATTACTCAGATGCAAGGTCACAGATTTCCATATAAAGCATATCGAATGTTGTTAGAATTGGACGACAGAGGTAAGAAAAACTGGGTGACTAATGTGAGAGTGAAACTGTGTGAATATGGTTTCGGATTTGTATGGATGAACCAAGGTGTTGGTGATATGAGCTTTTATCCAGGTATTCCGAGAAAGACTCGTTGATTGCAGTTGGCAAAATTGGAATTGTCATGTACAGAACAGTGACAGATTTGAATTATATAGAACGTTTAATAATCTACGATGTTTACCTGTATTATATCAATGAAAATGGACAAACATTTAAAACGCATCATGGCTAAGTTTAGATTTGGTGTTTCCGATCTCTTTACTCATTATTTTCGTTATAGACAGTCATGTATGGAAATTTGATCTGTCCTTTGTGTCGAAATGCAAAAGAGGATGAAGTTCATTTTGTATTGGCTTGCCCAGTACTAGACGAACTTAGACAGGAATTCATCTCAAGAAAGTACTTCAATAACCCATGCCTTTTCAAATTAACCTTGTTAATGTCGTCATCAAATGAAAACACGGTTAAACAGTTTGCGATTTATTTATATAAAGCATTCAAAAAGCGAACTATGTATGTAACATAAAGAATACCAAGATCAATTTTCGACATGATTTATGATGTACATCCCCATTCTAAGGGCTATGGCCTTTAAGAATAAAACATTTGAGTCTTGAGTCTCTCTCTCTCTCTCTCTCTCTCTCTCTCTCTCTCTCTCTCTCTGCCTGTCCGACTGTGGGTCTGTGTTGCCTTCTTCTTGTCTGTGTCTAGGTTTGTCTGAAAGGCTCTGCTCTGCTGGGCTCGGCTCGGCTCGGCTCGGCTCTCCCTGTTTCTCTGTCTGTCTGTCTGTCTGTCTGTCTGTCTGTCTGTCTGTCTGTCTGTCTGTCTGTCTGTCTCTCTCTCTCTCTCTCTCTCTCTCTCTCTGCCTGTCCGACTGTGGGTCTGTGTTGCATTCTTCTGGTCTGTGTCTAGGTTTGTCTGAAAGGCTCTGCTCTGCTGGGCTCGGCTCGCTCGGCTCGGCTCTCCCTGTTTCTCTGTCTGTCTGTCTGTCTGTCTGTCTGTCTGTCTGTCTGTCTGTCTGTCTGTCTGTCTCTCTCTCTCTCTCTCTCTCTCCTCTCTCTCTCTCTCTCTCTCTCTCTCTGAGAGAATGTAAATATCTTCGTTCAAGACCACCCATCTTATTTTTCATGAAAACCCCCTTTTTTCACATAGAAATCACGTCCATCTCATATCAATTTTGGCCAAAATCAACACCTGTTTCACAAAAAAATTAACACCCCAAAACTGCCAAATATTGACGTAATCGCCAATTTAAAACGGGGTTTCCGTGCAGAATAGGATTTGGTGATCGTGAACCAACATATTTGCCTTCTCTCCAGGCACATAAAATCAACTAAAAATGTATATGGCTTGAC
Source organism: Conus ventricosus (assembly GCA_018398815.1). Taxonomy (NCBI): domain Eukaryota; kingdom Metazoa; phylum Mollusca; class Gastropoda; order Neogastropoda; family Conidae; genus Conus; species Conus ventricosus. The sequence goes on along the minus strand of JAFLJL010015209.1, from coordinate 176,650 downwards.
AATACTACTCCGAGACTGGTTCCAATCAGTATTGATCTCTAAGGCTGCAACGAAAGCTTGTGTGCAGTGAAGCGCGCAACACGAGACCTGCTGCCTGCAATACTGCATTATTAATTAGTTGAGCTGTCACGCGTGCACGTTCAACCAATCGATAGGGAGTATGACGTCATTTTTGGGCTGGGGAAGGCAGATCTCATTACCCCAAAACAGTTCTAGACATGTCTCCCGCGCGTAAGCCTCTTATCAAATGAAGTGCTGGGCTTAAATCACGTGACATTTTGTGTTGTTAGCAACCAGGCAGAGCTACAGTCATTTCACATTTGAGAGGTGCGCTGTGCAGACGTGCGAGAGAAGTGATTTTACCAGAAATATTTATGTCTCAAGACAGCATTTCTTCAGAATTAGAGAGAGAACTTCTGGAATCGCAAGTTGCTCATCAAAATCTATTAGATTTCTCAACACATGGCATGAAGCGGAAAGAAAAGATGGGAGAATAAAGAAACTTGGGGCTCAATGGCTTAAAGAGAAATGTGGATATTCTGACGATCATGCACGCAAATTGCGCGCTGTTGCCAATGTGCTTTATGGGTATTGGCAGTTTTACATTGTTGGGCTTCCAATATAGTTTCATTTCCAGCAATTTAAAACAAATTCACGCCATGCTGCAAGTCCCTGAATTTGGAGAATATTGGAAACAACCTCTCAGTCTACCTCCGACAACTACCCTGCAAGACTCTCAGTGAAAGCCACAAACGCATGACGTGGGTCTAAAAATAGTAATGGTTATGCATAACCGCCGACTGGCTTGAGCTGTGCCTTACGCTCCGCTTCACTAACAGGGGATGCGATTTATGAAATTGTCTGTATGTGTTTTACATTGTTGTATGATACAGATAGTTGTGTTGTGTAGTGACGGGTGGGGGCTCGGAGTCAAGTTGAATAAAAGTTGATTATTTTCTATGAAATGTTATTGGTTTCCCGTCACCTTTGTGCGGGCCCGATGTGAGTGACAGAGTGCGTGTGGCCTATGCGAGAGCGCATTTTGGTTGTGAAAGCATAATACTTCTGTCTATAACCCCCTGCATCCCTGAATATGAAAATCATATTTTAATAATGAGGGGAGCGTCGAGACCCGTCACATACAGGGATGTGTCACTGTATGAAGGGCTAGACAGTAGGAGACAGGAGGAAGTTAGGGGCTCCTAAAACAGTATAGGGCGTCTCTGACTGATAAACCAGGCAGGACAACTCTAGAGACCTGTACGGTGGAGTTAACATTGCAAAAACCCGTACATGTGAAAGCCTACCCGGTCCCGTATGCCACCAGACAAGTGATCGAGGAGGAGGTGGAAAAGATGTTGGACCTTGGGTGATTGAACCGTCCAAATCATCGTATAGTGCACCCGTCGTCCTAGTGAGGAAAAAGTCAGGTGAGCATCGATTCTGTGTTGACTATAGACGTCTGAACAGTGTCACCAAGGTCGATGCAGAAATCATAACCGAACGTGGAAGACCTATTCGCTCAGGTCGCCACAAGCAAGAGCAAGTATTTCACCAGGATAGATCTGAGCAAGGGTTATTGGCAAATAGCCTTGAGTGAGGATTCAAAGGAAGTCACAGCATTCTCCACTCCTATGGGGCTATACCAGTGGCGAGTACTTCCTTTTGGCATGGTCAACGCACCTGCAGTTTTCTCTCGGATGATGAGGAAGTTATTGACGGGTTTGGAAGGCGTAGTGAATTTCATGGATGACATTCTGATAGCATCTGAGACATGGGAGGAGCATATGAGGCAGCTAGTAACAGTTTTGGAGAGGTTGAGACAAGCCAATCTCACAGCCAGACCAACAAAGTGCCAGATTGGTTTTCCAAGCCTGGAGTTCCTAGGTTTTGTTGTTGGAGGCGACACAAAGCAGCCAGAAAAGGGAAAGGTGGAGAAGATGATGAATTCAGAGAGACCAAAGACCAAAACAGAAGTCAGGAGCCTGCTAGGTTTTATTGGTTTCTACAGGGAGTTTGTACCAAATTTCGCAGCAATCACGAGTCCTCTCAGTGATTTGGTCAAGGCAGGGAAACCGGCAGTGGTCGAGTGGTCAGACGCTGCAGAGCAAGCACTGCAGACAGTGCTAGAACGACTAGGTTCCCGTCCCATCTTGAAGCTACCGATATGTCTAATAATAATAATAATAATGTGCATTTCTTGCGCCTAATCTTTAAAAGCCCTAAGCGCTTACAATAAAGAATAAATAAATCAAGAGGAACAACCAATATGATTAACAACAAAAAAGCAATCTTCCAGACGCACACACACAACATTTCTACATGCTTAAGCTGAGCACACAAACACGCACACACACAAACACACACACGCACACAATCACACAAGCACACACACAAACACACACAAACGCCAGGCGTAGGCTACATCTGCTTTCGACAGAAAGAGGGAAGGGTCATGACTGGAAAAGGGTAGTCTTAAGAGAAGACTTGAAGGAAGAGAGGGAAGTCGCAGAGCGGAGAGACAGAGGGAGGTTATTCCAACAACAGGGGCCTGGAAAGAGACAAACGTTCACCGAGGGGTCCTTAGAGTCGGAAGGCTCGGAGGAAATTTGGGAGAAATGAGAGATTTGTAGCGCA
>JAFLJL010015209.1:163489-173013 GCA_018398815.1 Conus ventricosus | reverse complement strand
GCATTACATCTTACTCATTTTTGGACGAGCTAGCACTGATGAAAACTTATATGATGGAAGGCCCTCAACTGTTTAAGAGCTCTTCCCGTCAGGGAAAGCTGCATATTGCGATTATGAAATTATACAATTCCCTAATTTACAGTTTAAAAGATTAGTTTGTGGGAGGGTCGGATCATTTAATATAAAAATCAAAGACAAAGCGGGGAAAGTTGTGAAATGTGAAAACCCTGCACATTGTTTTGGAAATAAAATAATACGTTACTAAAAAATAATGTCGCGGGGGCCAGAAGAATCAGGAGTTACATTAGCGCCTGTAAGGTGTATAACCTTAGAATTAAAAGACCTTGCAGATGTTGCGGACTTTGAACAAAACGGTGAATAGGCGCTTTGTATGGTTTTGAGTACACTAAAGATGGTGATTATAAACGTAAAGAGGTTGCCGACAGCAAAAAGTTTCCTAAACTAGAACAACTGCGCAATCTAGAGGCAAAATAATGTTGGCCAGTATGAATATAAAATAGTTCGAAAACCTGACAGCAAATGGCACTTAGAACCATATTTAGAATGGGACATAAAATTTGAATTCATAAGCCCATTTACATATTTTAGCCGTCAAAAAAGTTTCAGAAAAGCATTCAACTCTGGCCCTTTAAATGTAAGTCTTATGCCAGACGACAATAGTCGGAAAGAAATTGAAATAACGCCGTATGGGAAAAACAGTACATCCTCCACAGAAAAGAAACAGTTGTAAAAAAAGCTTCTACAAATTACAGTTCTTTCCAAGCAGAAATTTAGGAGACACGTTCACAATGATATTTGAAATTTCTGTCTTTAAAGATGTGGAGAGGGATGGGGTTGTGGGCGTTAGTGACGTCCTTATAAAAGGAATTAATATTAGCTGGCAAAACTTAGACGTTAAACGCCTTAACGTTGTTGTCGTCGTTCTTCACAATGGTGAGGATATTAAGATCATAACAACAAGCAACAAAATCAATGTTGACTTAAATAGAAACAATCTTACAGAACTGAATTGGATTAATCTTACCCATTTAGGCCTCGTAGGGTTTTATTATACTGAACAAGTTTTGACGGAGAGTATGATAAAAATAATAACTGGATTAAATTAAATTCTGCTATAAAACTATGGAGCAGTTAAACTTTATAACAAAACTCCTCATTGCTCATTGATTTGTGGGCAAATGGTTGTGGAAAAACAATATTTATCCTCGACCTGTTACAAACAGTTTATCGTTATAATTTTAATCATATTGTGGTTTTCTGTCCAACACTTAAATGGAACAAAGCATATCATGATAGAAGGTTTATATGGACAGATGATGACATATATTTAGTTGATCCCAGCAATAAACTGAGTGAGTGTTTAGAACAGTTTTATAGACTGTTTGAAGGAACGCAAACACTATTTATTATAGATGACTGTTCGGCAGAAAGAGACATAGTTAAAAAGAGAAACACTTTGTCAAAACTAGCTTTCAGTGGAAGACATGCTGGAATAAGTGTGTGGATTTTATGTCAAAAATATAACTCATTTTTAAAGATTTTAGAGAACATTAAAGACTGTAGTTCTATTTCACAGAAAAGACAGAGACTAATTTGATGAATTTTTTGCGTGAAAATGAGTTATTGAAAATGACCAGGAAAAAAGGTTTAAACAAAAACTAAAATCGAAAATTTTAGAAAAATTAGTTTTAAAAAGGGAAAAACCCTGCACAGTATGTTTTTTTTGTAATAATCGTTATTTTTTGGCTATTAACGTCTTATTTGTCAGAAACAGAAATATGCTGATTCTGGGCACTTTCGCCCGAAAATGCTTTTTCCTTTTCTCTCTCGTCCTCTCTTTCTGTCTGTCTGGTCTGTCTTTCGAGGGCAATTTGCCCTGGGGGTTTTTTGTCAGGGGTGCCGGTGATTCCCCCTCTCTCTCCTCTTTCCGCCACAGGAAAAGGCGCCTTTTGGGCCACTTTCGCCCAAAAAATCGGGGGTTGAGAAAGGAGTCAGGTTTGGCATTTAAACGTTCTCTAAGCAGCTAAAGAACGGGATCGGAAGTCACCTATCCGCCAAGTAATCTGCCTCTACTTTGCCCTTTTTCCCGGGAATGTGCGGAAACTGAAAGGCAAACTCTGAAGCTCCTGGCCCAACCCATGAGCCTTTTGCAACAGGGCGGTTTCGTGGAGGTATTGGGGGGGATGGTGATCCACTCCGGGAAAAACTCCTTCCCCCATACAAATATGGATAGAACCTCTTGTACCCCCAGACCACGCAAGGCACTCTTGCTAAATTTTGGGAAAAATTTTCTCAGCGCCCATCAATTTTTGCTGGCAACCCCACTGGGAGAAGACCGTTGCCTTGGTCTTGTAACGCACGCCCCAAGTCCTACTTAAAAAGCATCAGCCCCGCAGGATAAAGGCTTACTCGGGTCTGTGGCTGCAGAATGGCGGGCTGGTAATCCCCTTTTTTTGACTGTTGAAGGCTTCAGTGTCCGTGTCACTCCACAAAGGGCCCTCCGCTTTCGGGCTGAGTCTTGCGGCCCAGGGGTTTGCATATCCGCAAAATGAGGGATAACTTCCTGTAAAGCCGACAAGGGCCCGGAAGGAAACGAAGCCCCTTTTTTCGTTCGGGGAGGTTTTGCATCCCTACCGGTCGATCTTGTCTTTTCCCGGGGTTGGAGGAAACCTCCCCGAAAAACGTGTCCTAAAAACTCGATGTCGGCCTCCCTATCTGGCACTTGGTTGGCCCTTTGCAGCAGCTGCACGTGGGAGACGGCAACAGAGCTGGATAACCTCCAAACATGTCGATCCAAATGTTCTTTTTGCCAGCAGAAGTCACGAGTAGTTGTGACCCTCAGGCAGGTTGAGGGTTGCGATCATCCTCATGTCCTGCGAAGACACTCCCCCCGTCTTGAGTCCAAAAAGGGCATGACTTTAAACGGTACTGTCCCTGGAGGGGTAAACGCTTTTTTTTTCCGCGGTCGAAGGGTCCAAGGGAAATTTTCCCAATAGTTTTTGGGGCGAGATAAATCTTAGAGAATACCCGCCTGAGCTAATTTAAAAGATCTTGTCACCGGGAAACGGTTCTGCATCGAATTCAAGTTTTTTGTTAGCCTCCTGAACTACACAAAACCTCATCCTGCCGTGGGCTTCGTATCAGAAGTATGGGGACGAATGGGAGAATGCACCTTTTCTATGACTCCATCGCAACATGGAGTGTATTCTTTTTAATCACATCCATTTAGAATGGGGGTAGAGGATATTGTTTGACCCTGAGGGATTTTCCCGGGTTAGATAAGTGTACAATTCCCAGGTTGCATTCAGGGGAACGTCCGTAAGGATTCTTGGTTTTCCTTACACAGATCCAGCACTTGACTTGTTGACTCCCCGAAAGGGGTTGGGAGATCTTGACGTCCCCCCATGTCTCTTTTTGTTGAAGAGAAAAACACGGAAATGTCAAACCCAAGGGTGGCCATCTGCAGTTCCTCAATCACCTAGGGGTAAAACCAGCCTGGATTGCTCACGGCGCTATACTTTTTGAGTGGGTTGGGCGTGCACCAACTTGTCCTTCCCGGCACACGTACACATAATCCCCAGTCCCCCCCACGCGCCGGAGAACTGGAAGGGACCCTCCAGGAAATAGCTGTAGCTTTATGGGGGGAGCGGGGCAAGGGGGGACTTCGTCTGGGTCGACCACGCGGGCGGCCTTCCGGCTGCACTTGACCCCTTTGGCGGGCCAAATTTTCTGTGGGCTAATTCGCAAGGGGTGCACCCTCTTTTGGGCCCCGAGCAATACCGCTGGTCTTCTTCCTGCTGGCCTGCGGGTTTTCCCATTTGGGCGGAAAAAGACATTGGCCTTCACCGGTGCGCCATGAGCAGCTCAATGGGAGAAAACCCCTTTCTTGACCCCTCTCGCCCAAATGGCCCTGGCAAAAATCGATCCCAACCCCCTTGGGCTTCTGCCCAGACGGCGTAACATTTGCTGGATACCTTTGGATCGCCACACCCTTGGCCTGAGCATGGAGGGCGTGGCACCCCTTGGGAGGGAAAGCTTTCACCTCTGAAAAACTGGGCTGAAACGGGCCCCCGGCGCAAATTTTTATCAGGAATTTCAGCCAGTAAATTTCCGGGTTTCTCAAAGTCACGGGTCAATTCCCTTTTAAAAGGTGTTGCCCCGGTAACCTTACGAGTGCCTCCCCAAAAAAGCTTGTCCCCAAGAGGGAACTGGGCGGGGAGTCTAACCCTTTGGGGCGAATGGTGTCCGATTAGGGTTTTTTTCCCCAAAGGGCAACCGAAACCCTTTCGGGTGCCTTGGCCGGCGATGCCCCCAAATACTTTGTGAGAAAAAGGCCTAAAATTTCTTGCTGGACTCGTTACGCCGGCTCCTAGGGGCCCCTGCCTGGGTTCTCCCCCCCGAACAGGTTTAGAGTGCCTTGGGCACCCCAACTGGGGGCTTCAAAATAGGTAACAAACCGATTCCCCCTTTGGACGCTCCAGGTGCCCCCCCCCCCCCCCCCCCCCCCCCCCCCCCCCAAAACCCCCCAAACCCCCCCCCCCCCCCCCCCCCCCCCCCCCCCCCCCCCCCCCCCCCCCCCCCCCCCCCCCCCCCCCCCCCCCCCACTGGAACAGGTCCTCGGATGGCGTCCTTGGCACTAGTTCCTACCACGAAGTTGGGTCGCACCTTATCGGGGATTGCCTCGACTATCTTCTGGTCCCGACGGAAGGGAAATTTGGGCATTGGGGGGTACCCCTCACCCTCCCCGTGGGAACAGTGACCTGAGACCCCGACTTCCCCCCCTTTTTTCCCTTTCCGGCAGTCAGGGACGACTGTCCGCGCTTCCCACAGGGGAAAGGGCAAGCCCAGGTTCCGGCCCAACACTCCTGGGGAAGGGGGTTTTCCTGCCTCGGCGGAGGAGCTCCTTTTAATCCTCCTGTTTGCTTTCCTTCTCCCTTTGGCCCCGCGGGGGCTGACAAAAGTGAGTTGGGCGTCCGCGAAGGTTTCGGCATCCGAGGGCCGGGGGAAAGGGTCTTCGGCTGGACTCTCCCAGCTTGAATTGCAGACCCGGTGATACGGAATTGGAGAGCGCTGGTAAAGACTTTCCTTCGTGTCCATTCCGAAGCCTCATCCAATATTCAAAGGGGTGCGTCTCAACGTTCCCCAAACTTTTTAAAAAGCTCTGGGAACCTTTCCCTCTTTTGGGCGGAATTTTTTCCCGGTAAGTTCGGGAGTCAGATGTGGGCGAGACAAAGGGGCGCTTTCAGGTCCGTAAAAGTACCTGGCGAATGCCCCACGAAAGCTTCTTTTGTTTCCCCAGTCAGGCTACATCAGGTACAGTGCCTTCTTTTCGTCTGAAAATTATATCAGCGGCCATCATTCAAAGGCTCGATTACTACGATGTTGTCAGCCGAGCTAAAGGTGGGCATCCGATTTTCGGGGTGCCAAAGGGAACTCCCCCCCCCGGCTAGGATGTTCTTCCCCCCGGATGGGGTTGACCCCGATTCGCCAACAGGGCGTACTGACTAAGGGTTCTTTCCTTCCCTTGCGTTCTTCTTCCCAGGGGGCCCAAACTCAACCCTTTCCCTTTCTGATTTCCCTTTCCTTCTTTTCTCTCTCTATTCCCCCTCTCCTCCATCTCCATTTTCCTCGTCTCTCCCCGGGTTTCTCTTCCTCCTTTTCCTCCCCTCTCCCCATCTCCTTTTTCCACGTCTCCTTCTTTGGCCTCTCTCCCTCCCGCTCTCCCCTTTTCCTTTGCTTCTCTTCCCCCTCCTTTTCCATTTTCCAGGCGGGGAAGGGGGGGCCAAGGGAAAACGCGGAGAAAGGGGGGTAAGGGGGAGGGGGACCTCCCGGGACGGGGGAAAAGGGACCTCTTGGTTCTCTTGGGGTATACGTCGGCGGGGGTCCGGGAAGTGAAGTCGGGTCCCTTTACAGGAGATGCAGCCTAGGGGAGTCTTTGCCAACCCAATCCGCAGTAGGGTGACGGGGAGTGGCGCACCCAAAGGGAATAAACCATTTGAGGGAGTAACTCATGCGCCGCATACAGGACTGTCTAACCCGGAACGATATTTTTCTTCTTATACTAGACAAGTAGTGGGGGGTTCAGAAGGGCCATGGTTTGGTGTCACTTGACGTGGAATCAAACACCAACAGGAAAAAGGTCCCGAAAGGTGAAACTCAGCCGTGAGGGAAAAATACAGGTTTCCCCGTATGTCAACAAACAAAAACCCACTTGGAAATGTCACACTAAGGACCCCCCAAACTAAAAACCCAAAAGGGAAATACCCCCAATGCTCCCCCACAGGCAAAACAAGGCGTGAAAAATCCAACCCCTGATCAAGAAAAACCCAAGTATGGGGCGGGGGGAATGGGGGGATATCACCCACATGTTCTTTACTACTCCAAAAATTTCCCACTAATCTCAGAAAAAAAATGTCCGGGGGTATTTCCAACAATAAAAGTTAGAGTATCAACCCAAGTACCCCCAAAATCACTGAAGAGTTTCCCCAAACGAAAAATACTGAAGTTCAAAAACGAGCTAAAAAGTTTGGAAAATTTTTTTCCCCAAAAAAAAGTAGCAAAACCGTCTAAGTCAAACGTTTTTCTAACAAACGTTGTCTTTTTTTTAAGGAACCAAAGACCTGACACAGGGTTCCGCCATACTCTAAAAGAAGTGTCTATGAAACAGCACTGCACACGATTTGGGGAACGACTCCCTTAAATTTTAGAACAATGAAAACCTTCCAAAATCCAATTCACGTCGTCATCAAAGGGCCCATCTTGCTTTGGTACTGCTCAACTAACCAACAAAACTGGGTAACACACGCCCTTTTCCACAAACTGGGAAAAAAATTTCAAACGTGTTACAGAAAGTCCCACAAATAGCAACTCCCAGGAAAAGAACAATAAGTATTCACGCGTCCCACAAATTTAAAAAAGGGAAAACAACAAAAAAATCAAAAAAAACGAAAGGTCATGTAAATTCTTCCCCCCTAAACGATGAAAGGGTGTAAGAATTTTAAAACCCAAAGGGGGAAAAAAACATCGCAAAAATCCCGCAAACACACAAAAAAAACGCAAGTATTTCCCAGAAAATCAAATGGGTTTTTTTTTTTTTTTTAAATTTGACACAAACGGGGAGGGGAGCAGCGGTAGCAATAAAGGGATAAGAGGGGGGAGGGACACTCGACTCCCTCCCCCCCCCTACCCCCCAAAAGGGTTTCCACACTCTAAAGCCCCACCCAGCCAACCTCCCCCCTAAAACAATCCAAAACGAGACAAAGGGTCCGCGCCCGAGAAAAGGGGGAGACTACCCAACTAAACCACTCCCCCCGGCATCTCCCCCAAATTGTCAATATGGGGGGCCCCCACGGGCCGAACCCCAGGGAGAGTGGGGTCAGGCCCCATACCCACTCACCACAAAACACAAGGAACCCCGGACTCACTCAAAGACAAATTTTTGCCATTACCACCACCCACTGCCCCACTAAGTGGGGTGGGAAACATGGTAGAAAAAGGGACAAGAGAAACAGGAGAAAGGAAGGAAAAAAAGCGAGATACAGAAGATTAATACTAGATAGGGGTCAAAAAAAATATAAAAGGGAAAAAAAAGTTTGTCCACCCCCCCGGGATGCCCCAAATTTTCACTCTTTTTCCCTTAGAAAAAAAAAAATGAACAAAACTAAATAGGTCCTTCAAGGCCTGAATTTTCGGAAAGAAAAAAAAAAAAAAAAAAAAAAAAAAAAAAAAAAACGCAGAGGAGACAGAGGGGCCCGGCCACTACCACCCCACCAGACACTTCCCACCATAACCATTTTTGTCAACCAATCCAAGTCCAATGATGTCTTGATGGAAATCGGGGCTTCCAGCCGTCAGTGGGAGGTCCAAGCACCCCCCCTGCCGTCCCCCCTCAGCAGCTCTCCCCAGCACCGCAGCCAAGGAGAGGGAGGCCCCGGGGGTTCAAGGAAAACAGCCCCAAACCCCGAAACCCCCAAAAACCCCAAACAAGCAAACAAAAAAACAAGCCTAAGGGGGGGCAGTACCATGCGGGAGATGATTCCCGTTTGGGGCATGACAGGGGAGGGCGTTGGGCGGCCAAAGAAAGAAAGTGCACGGGGGGGATAAGAGGGGGGAAAGCGAGATAGAAAATGAAAAGCAAAAAAATGAGGGGCCGCCAAAAGAAAAGTAGGCGCCATCAAAATAAAATACTGAAGTAAGGAAAAGAGGGGTTTATTGGTCAATCATGCCACAGAACAGGGCCCAATCTCAATTAATTAAATGTTAATGCAAACCTGTTAAATTTTCCCAGTCCCAAACCCTTTCCTTAACATTTATCCACATTTCAAACCAAACAAAATAGGTATAGGAAAATTTTAGAAAAATTTTTTGAAAATTAATCGACAGGTGTTGAGAAACCACTGGCCCCAATTCCCTTTAAATTAAAAAAAAAAAAAACCTAAATTTTTAAACTATCACCCCAGGCATTTTGCTATTTTAAAAATAAAATGGGTTTTGCTATAAAGAAAAACTCCCCGCAAACAGCACACAAAATTTTTTGCATTTTAAAAGAAAACGAAAACATGGGGAGGGAAAACATACTGGGAAAAGAGGGGGGACGAGTGTCCCACACCCCCCCCGGTAAATTTGCCCTCAACCAAACACACCGCGGCTCACCCCACGAGTCCAAATTTTTCTCCAACAAAATAAAACTTAGGCTCTTAGCCTCCACCAAAAGCAAATAGTATGGAAAATTCGAAAGTACGACGGCCCTTTTAAAATTTATTTAAAACTTTTCTTTTGCCTATGCGTAGCCTACCGACCGGGAATATCTCGCATCCGGGGTTTTTTGCAGGGCAACTAAAACAACCCTGCACAAGAAGCAGACGAAAACCAGCAAAACCACAAAACTTTTAGAGAAAACTAACGATAGAAAGAATTATGACCTCCCCTTAGAATTTGAATAAGTGATTTACTTTACCCAAACCCTGGGAAAATTACATGCGAAACCCCATCTCAAGGAAAAAAACGTCACTTACCAACAGGCTTGTGAAAAGCAGCCCTGTGCTACGCTCTGCCACTGAAAAAAACCCCCGTCTCCAACCCGGCCCCCCCCCCCCCAACTTCCCCCCACGAGGAAAAGAAGGTCGGAGACCCCAGCCCCACCCTGGTTAAGGGAAGAGAGCTCCCCCAAATCGCCCCAAACCCCCAAAACCCCTATCCCAACCAATGAAGGTAGCCTCCAGGGGGAGGTGGATTTCAACGAAGAAATAAACAGCAAGAAGGGGAAACCCCAAAACGCTACCGGGGGAAAGGGAGACTTTTGACTCGAGGGTGGACTTTTGCAAAGTGCCAAAGACACACCGCGACAAAAACGTCACCTCGATTCTAGGGCGAGTAGACACGAGAATCTCCGAAAAAACGAAGCAGCGTGTCAACCCGACACCCCGCAAGGGGTCGCGGGGAAAACCTGGGCAGTTACAGGTAGGAGGGGGGGAGAAAAACAGATTATATAGGGGGAAAGGGTG